>CABHPP010147406.1:8833-35885 GCA_902168425.1 Peromyscus attwateri
ACAGGATGTCTAATTGAACCCAGATCTCACTGGTTCAGTTAGACTGGCTGGGCAGCACAACCCTGGTGTGTACCTGTCTCTACTTGTCCCCAGATTTGTGGTTATCCTACCACAGCAGCTTTAAGTAGGTGCTAGGGATCCAAGCCAGGTCCTCATACTTACACAGAAAGCATTCTACCCCCTGAGCATCATCCTAGTATAATAACCATCTTACTGGGTACATCAAAACTTATTTATTTCTCTATCATTGAAATGATTTTCTTGGAACCATCAACAAGATATTCAGTCAAGTATGACATGTAGCCATGACTACATCTGATCATTTTTGTGACAAAGCACAGTAATTTTTTAAATCTAGTATCATAATTAAAACTAATCATGGAGAATTTCCTCAGCTACAATTGGAACTCAGCATATCTTTGGTGACATCATAGTGGAATGCCTTTTGTTCATGAGGGAGGCCCACAATGCTAATCTGATGTTTCTTTGAATCAACATCAAAGCAAACTCTTTATGCATTTTTTGATCTTTTATTAATCAGGAGAGAAAGAAGACAAAGGAACTCAGTGTCATCAGCAATCACTCTTTTCACTAGTGGCTATAGGTCCAGAGGCCATTCAGCTTTAGTACTTGTCAGAGAACCACAGCCCCTGCCTTCTCCAGCCCGACTGCTGGCTCTTTCAGATCCTCAGTTATCACCTGCACAGCTGCATAAATCATTAGAGTAACGTAAACTTGTCAATGTGTGCTGAGATGAATTTTAAGTTTCATCTATGGAAGTTCACATAGTGGCAATAGGGTTACCTGGCAGTGAACCACCCGAAGGAAACGAGTTTCTCACAGTGCACCAAAAGCAAGACAGGGAACAGGGGCATGAGGAAGTCTGAAGAACTCAAACTGACTCAGTAAATCCCTAGAGGGACCTACCACTACAGAGACTCTGTATCCCATTCTGTGCTCCCCGGGTCTAGGGAAAGGAAGTCAAATCTGCAGTGTCATGGCCACAGGTTGAAGTTCGGCAACCTTACCTCTAAAAGACAGGGCAATGCAGGATAAGGGGAACAAATCAGAGATCCTACATTGCCACTGCAGCCAGAGCTATGTTTGAGGTGCACTGGGAAGGAGATAGGCTGGCACCAGCTCCCAATGGAGATTGGTAGTTTTAAATCAGCCATCATGGACATGTTTGCACAACAGAAATGAGCACCATTATACCACAGAATTGCTACGAACAGAGACACCCTGACTCCAATCTAGTTGTTAAACATTTCTTAGAACAGCTCTACATAGATCAGTATGTAACTTCAGTGTTTTCAGCTTTGGTTGGAGAGCCAGTCTCTTAGAGTTTCAGTTCTCTCATCTGCAAAATATAAAACCAGCTATTACATTAGAATGAGGTCTCAGGTAATAGCTGGCCCAGTCTCTTTCTCCTTTCCCTGGTGCTATTTAGTTCTACCAGAGAGTGGGTTATTAGACGTTCCCCTCAGAAAAGCCACCGGGACATCTACCTACATCATTAACTATCATCATTTATTTTAGAAAGACAGTAATAGTTCTTCCTGGTGGTTTACCTATAATGTTTTCTGAAATGTTGATATGGAGTTGGTTTTTCATCTGAGGATGTCTACTTCATAAATTCATGAAATAAAATACTTCTCAGCTTCTTCAATAATGAATACCTATAATACTGATAACTGAAGGAAAGGTGGGAAGAAGAGTAGGCTTGTACCACTGAAGATATTCTATGTCCTATCCACTAACAATACTAATTCTGTATGACCAAGGAACTAATTATAATGATGCCATCTGTGATGTTCACTCAAGGAAATGGAATTTGGGTGAACTAGTAAAGTTGAGTTGAGGACGGGGCACAGCTTGAAATTAGGCACATGGCACTATTAGTCATGGATGCTAAGAGCAGTGGGGAAAACATGAGTTAGGAGGAGGAAGGCACAAGGCTAGGATAAAGCAGTACTGGGCACAGAGTTGACATTGTTTTGTCTTGAGGAAGCCTGTCTTGTCTGGCCTTATGCTTGTCACAAAATTGGAGACTTGACAGATTACACTTCAAAACTGATGGACTGTGGAATATATCAAAAAAAAAACATTGATGTTAAACAGCTGTTTGTGATTTCCAAAGCCAGCATCAAGGAAGCCAAAGAAAATTAAGATGTTCTGGCATGAAAGACATCACTGTAATCATCAAGACGATTTTTACACGTTGTCCTAAGATCATTGTGTAATTGTCTGACATTTTTGACAAGTTTTTCTCTGCCACCGGGCCGGTTCTTTTGAGAATTAAACATACGGAAAGGTGACAGTTACAAATCAACAGCCAGGTACAGCATTGTCCTAGAAGGAGTACCTGTCCATCAGTCCTGTTTATTGATTCATCAGTGCTTCCCTGCTTTTCATGAAACTTAAACCTACTCCAGTATGCACTACTCCCCACAAACATCTCCAGGATTTCTATCTATCTATCTATCTATCTATCTATCTATCTATCTATCTATCTGGTGTATTTGTCCTTCTCTGCAGTGGCTCCTCTCACCCCCAGCTCTTTCTTCCTTCACACAGTACTGTTACAATCCCACACCATCTGCCATCTGCCACCATCGTTTGATTCCTAAAAAAATGTTAGCTGAGTTCTAAACCATTTGTTGCTGACACTGTTCATGTTTTCTAAACATTTCTAGATGTTTCTGTAACATCTAAGCAACTAATGTACTTGTAGTTGACTTCATTGATAATTGTTATTGTTGACCATAAACCCTTTTGGAGAACAAGATTCTGGAATAAATTAGAAATAACTGAGTGTAAAACAATCTTGGTCAGACCAACCTTGGTCAAACCAACCTAGTCAAATTTTCTTTGTTGTCTGAAGTTTAAATTCTTGATTAATTAGAGCTTAGATGGGAATTTAAACTCAAAACCAGATGAACTGGGTAAGTACCACCATCTCTAGCAGACAAAGTGTAGTGGAGAGTTTTGTACTTAATTTTGTATTCTAGTGCCTTTAAGAAGGCCTGATAGCTTACTTGAAGGCTACAGAAAACTTTAAAGACATTCTCTATAAAAACCACATGAAAAATATTCCTCTATGAAATTAGTACTGAATCCAATGTATTTCAACTTTATTAAAGGAATCTATCTGTGTATGGGAAAAACAAATTATTTCATGTTTTACTCATACCCTTAATTTTATCAATAAATATTATGGAGCTTTTTGCAGACATTAATGGAGTGTTACTGAGACCCACTCGTTTAGTAAAACATGGCTTGTATCTTCGCAGTTGGTTCAGACTTTTGCAGGCTACCTCAGTATCATCCACAGCAAGGAGGAGTTATGTTGAAAGTCAAAAATCTTCTTCCTGCTGCCCTGTAACATGAATCTTAAAAGGTCTCATTATTAATTTAAAAAAATGAAGCCAGATATTGGGGCATTTAGCTTTTTTCCTGGCCATTCTCAATTATGGTCATGGCTGGGTGGAGAATGGTATATAAGACATGAAGAGAAATTAGCTTGAAATTAGGCACATGGCACTATTAGTCTAAGTCTAAGGAACTAAACAGCAGTTCAACTGAGACCCTCAGGGGTGAGGACTCAGATGCTTTCAGTCTGAGGATTCATGGAAACAGAATTGGCTGAGGATTTGGCAAGGTGAGGTTGGCTGTGGCTTATTCTGTTTCTCTGATCTTTCAGCTTTCACCCCAATATCTGGCTCAAAGGTTTTTTATTATAAGACCTTTTAAGATTCATGTTACATCTGGCACCCAACATTTGTGACACAAATTCACGAATTGCTTGCTTGTGGTCTTGCAGTCCCCAGCTCAGGCCCAAACTGTACACAGTCAGTTGTGGTGATGCACGCTAGTAGGATTTGCTGAAGGAGGCTGAGGCAGGAGGATCCCAAATTCAAAGCCAGCCTGGGAGGCTTGCTGAGGAGAAGCTGCGGCCAGGGTCAGGCCAGGCCACAAACAGGACCTTGGAGGTGGTGCCTACTGCTCTGAGTTGCTGGCTGCTTCTCATCATGTTGGTGGAGGCAGTGATGCTGCTACTGGGGATGAAGGGTTTACCACTGCTTGTTCAGAGAAAAATTGCAAGGACCATCATGTTACAAGAAAGACAAAGATCAGTTTGGAGAAGTTTGGTGAGGCAAGTAGAGGGGAGAAGAAGTTGCTGTGAAGATCTTCTCTTCTAGGGAAGAACATTCATGGTTCCAAGAGGCAGAGATTTATCAGATTGTGATGTTATGCCATGAAAACATCCTAGGATTTGTAACATCAGACAACAAAGACAATGGCATGTGGAATCAGCTATGGCTGGTGTTTGATTACCATGAGCATGGATCCCTTTTTAATTTCTTAAATAGATACACTGTTACAATGGAAGGGATGATCAACTTGCTCTGTCCACAACAAGCTAACTTGCCCATTTTCACATGGAGATTGTTGGTACTCAAAGAAAGCCAGCTATTGCTCACAGAGATTTGAAATCAAAGAATATCTTGGTGAAGAAGAATGGAACCTGTTGCATTGCAAACTTGGGACTGGCTGTGAGACATGATTCTGCCACAGATATAATTGATCTTGCTCCAAACCACAGAGTAGGCACTAAAAGTTTTTTGCAGTGAACCATGACCACGCCTAACAGCAACTTTAAAGTCTCCAAAAGGATGATGGACCCCACAACAATGACTCTAGCAGGACAGTGATAATACCAATACAAACACTACCCAAAGATCAGCTTTGGACTACAAAACTGCTCAGAACAATTTTGAGATGGCTAGCTGAGATGATTTAGCCTCACAGACTACTCTAGCAAGGACTTGAGACAAGCCCTGCACTTTCCCATTATGCATAGACTAGATAAATGATACAGCTATCTCTCTTAGACTTGAAAACTAACCCCAAAATTTTCTTTTCACAATCCTCTAAAGATGTCTTCGCCCTCAATCAGCAGGAAGTAATTTTAAGAAAATGATGCTCACATTCCCAAGAGATGGGGTGGGTGGTTCTTGGTCATTCAATGGGTTATAGATAATAGTTGTTGTTTAGGGTGGTTAGTTACAAGTTGTTAATTGATAATGATTTAAAAAAAGCTAAACAAGGAGATTTTATTTGGAAAGAAAAAAGAAAAAAAAAGAGGATATAGATAAGAGGTAGATTATTGAATCTACTCTGAAAAAAATATAGAAATAATAGGGTAAAAGGGTAGATTATTGATTCTACTCTGAAAAAAAAAGAGGATATAGATATAAGATAAAAGGTAGATTATTGAATCTACTCTGAAAAAATATAGAAATGATGAAAAAGGGTAGATTATTGAATCTACTTTTAAAAGGCAACTACTAGTTTTAAATATTTTACATTGGATTGGATTCTTGTATATTGTATACAAATTATGTATATTTATACAAATTTGAGATTGATTTTGTTAGAAAATACTATACATATATTTCTAATCTTGTTCAAGATATTGTACCTATACAGTTCATTTAACAATATAATTCAATTTTCTAGTCCTTGAAAGTTATTATTACCAACTAATTAGGATATAAAGAAATGAAAGTTAGTAGCTAGTCATTACAATCAAACTTGTAGTCATGTTACATATGTTTTCAAGGTCATACAGAAATATATTTTGGATAAACAGGTCATCTTCAAACACTTCAGAGATCTACAGAATATGGCATTTAAGATGTTTTAGCAACATAGATTCTTTTTTTTTTTTAATGACAATGAGACATGTCTGCTCCTAGCAGCACCAATATACTTAAGAGAAGATGATGGGCATTGAAGAAACTGCATATGGAGTTTACTTTCATTGTGGCAAGTTAGCCACTGGGCAAGAAAGTGCCCTTACCTCAACTGCTGACATTATCTGTCCAAAGTGGACAAGCAGGACACAAAAGAAAGGACTGCCACACCTTGCCAAGACAAGGTGGGAAGGCCCTTTAGAATACCTTGCTTCACAGATAAGTCTGTCAGGTATGCTAGGCCTGTAGGCTGAAGATGGATGCCCCATGTTGCTGAGAAACCTTGGGTGAATGACCAGGTAGTCAGCTGTTTCTGTCATTTCTCACATTTTTTTGGAAGTGGCTTGTTTTCCTTTCCTGTTTACTCAGTTAATATTATTTCCTTCTTGGGTCTCTGAGGGAGTTCAAGATTAGATAGTTATAGTTTTCCTTGTTAACAAATTTAGAAAAGAAACTCACTAAGAGGTGTATAAGTGTATATATTTGAAAGATATAAAAAATAGTTTTTGGTTGGCAATACAAGTTAGGATAGAAAGTGAATTAGGTACATTTTGAACTCACCAAAATAGGCTAAATAATGGAGGGTTTTTTTGTCTGAATTTGTCAAATGTTAATGGACTGGACATTGTTAATGTAATTCTTGACTGTATATATTATATATACTTATTGTACTTATTTTTTTAGTTTTTCTTATATTAGTTATAACCTTCTTTTGTTATTGTAGACAAAAAAGGGGAAATGTGGGGATACATTGTGTATCCTAATAAATTTATTGGGGGATCAGAGGACAGAGCCAACTACTAAATTAGACATAGAGGTCAGGCAATGGTGGCACATACCTTTAATCCTATCACTCCAGAGGCAGAAATCCATCTGGATCTCTGTGAGTTCAAGGCCACACTGGGAACAGAGCCAGGCATGGTGGCACACACCTTTAATCCCAGCACTTGACATCTCACGTCTTTGTTTGGGAAGGACATACGTCTTTAATCCCAGGAATTATTATGGCAGGACACAGAAAGGTCTATAAGGAAACAGGAACTCTGCTCTTTGAGGCTGAGGGTTTCATAGAGGTAAGAACATGGCTGGCTTTTTCTATTTCTCTGATCTTTCAGCTTTCACCCCAATATCTGGTTCCAGGGGTTTTTTTTGTTTTTGTTTTTGTTTTTGTTTTTTTAATTAATAAGACTGTTTAGCAATTTGTGTTACACTGCCCCTTGCGTTTAGAGTAGAGATTGTAGTATCTGAGCAGGAAAAAGGAAATCGTTTTTCCAATTAGGAAAGACAGACAGACAGGCAGGCAGAGACAGACAGACAGACAGACAGACAGACACACACACACACACACAGAGAGAGAGAGAGAGAGAGAGAGAGAGAGAGAGAGAGAGACAGAGAGAGAGAGAGAGAGAGAGAGAGAGAGAGAGAGAGAGAGAGACACAGAGAGACAGAGACAGAGATAGAGAAAAGGAAGGGAGGGAGGAAGGAGGGAGGAGTAACTGGCATTCAGTTACTATTTTTGCCCCAAGTGTTAATTGCCTCGTTAACACCACAGGCTTCTCCCAAGCAACAATTGTTAATCCTGCCTAAGTGACATCTCTGGCTCTGACTTCTCTAGCTCTCCTTGAACCCAGCCCAGGCTGCTTTTAATTCTTCCAGGGGTGGTTTTCCCATTTTAAGTGAGGACTACTATTTGGCTTTAAGGACCCAGATTCTTATTATTTAGAAAACCATTTTGAAAGGGCTAACCATGAGTCACTTATGAGGGCTGTGACAGAAGTCCTTGGTAAGAACCACAGTTTGTGTTGACCCTTCCACAAGGCTGATGAACTGATTAGAATGTAAATGATTCTGGAGAGCTTAGAAAGTTCCAGAGCCTGATTCCACTTTTTCTTGGGCTATCTTTAACCTCCTTGATAGGCATCTCTTGCCCACCTCCATGTCTGACCTAACATCCTGATAACTAACAGGTGAACCCTTGGGAATGTATTGGCTTAGCAGACTGAGGCCTATGGCAGAGATTTCCCCACTTTGCTGTGATCCAACTATCTGATATTTCCACCAACATATCTGAAAGGTGCCTTGATTTATGACTTTCTTTATTGTGCTATAAAACCCTCATGAAACTGTTACCGCTGTCGGAGCATGGAGTTTGGGGTGACCTGATTCTGTGTTCCCAGCTATGGTCAACTCATATTTGACTCCAGAATAAACTGTCTTTTATCTCCTTTGAGGTGAGAGCTGTGATTTGGCACTGAGTCTCACAGTGCAGAGAGTGTGGTGAGGGGAGAGCACAGTTCCAACGTCTGTGGAGACGTCACCACCTCAGAGGTCCTGTAAGGACTTTCCAGAGGCAGCGATGCTTGATGTTCAGAATATCCACGTTATTATATCATCCCATTTCAGAAAAGAAAACTGAGGCCCTGGTGTACACCTGTTTAGAGGAGCAAACTAAGATCCACCATCACATCCAGAGGCAGTCAGACAAAAAAACAGAGATAGGACGCTGAGTGAGAGCAAGATGGCCCCGTTAATTCTGTGGGAAAGTGAGCAGCTGACTGCATTCAGCGAACGTCATAGCAGAGCCCTCCTTAGCTTTTCATACTTGGTACCCCAAGTACAAAAGATGTTATAAAGCAAAAGTCTCCTGACAAAACAGCACTGTGATGGACACCAAGAAGAGCCCATTCCCAGAGAGTCTTCTAGAGAGCCCCAGACTGTGAACAAAGAGCTCGAGTAGAAATTTCTACTCCACCACAGGGATTCCTGGGGCCAATATGCTGGGTTTTCTGATTTGAAAACCTTTGATCTGCACCCACTTTAGATGGCCTGTAAGCTCCATGAAGGGCTGCTGAAAATGAAAGCATTTGAGGAAGGAAGGTCCTAGTAGTTTAGTCAATAATTCTAATGAGTCATCCTTATAAAAAAGCTCTTCTGACTCTTTGTTTTTGGTAGTCACTAAACAGATCAGTATTTGTGGATGGTATTTTTAAACCAGAGCATTTGGTTACATTGGTACCAAACGCACAACAAATACATAGAGTGATCTCTTGTGATGATTAAGACGCTTCCAGATTCCAGAAAAGAAAAAAAATTTTTTTTTCCTGAAACCAGAGCACCTTTAGTATATTTTCTATGCCATAATAATGGGCACTGCTAACAGTTATGGAGGGTTTCTAGTGATCGACTATCTGGGAAAACATCTAGTCTCTTTGATGGAGAAAGAATTTTAAATGAATTGTCAGGGCCCCCAAATTTTTTTGGGAAATGCTCTGGCTGGTTGTTCAGGGCAGCATGGCTCCCTTCTCTGTGGAGAAACAGATAGTGAATATTTTAGCCTTCCCTGTAGCCTCCTCCACAGCCACTTAACTGTGTGGTTATCATGCCAAACTGTTTGTAGACAATATATTCCAAGAAAGCTTTCATAAAGTGTGTATGTGTGTGTGTGTGTGTGTGTGTGTGTGTGTGTGTGTGTGTGTATTTGGCATAAACAAAGTGCTTTGCCAACTCTTGGTCCAAAGCAGAAGTTTAAAAAGTGTGATCCCTAGATAGACTAGTAATCTTACCAGGGACTTTATTAAAAATGCTTATTTTGCACTCCTTCCCCAAGGCTTTATCCAAAACAACAAGGGCACTATTTCTGTTTGTTTGTTTTTTAAAAAAATATTTTGCTATGTGTGAGCATACACCACAGCACATGGGTGGAGTCACAGGACAGCCTGCAGAAGTCAGGTCTGTTCTCTTTGCACCATATGGGTTGCAGGAACAAATTCGGGTTTTCTGGCTTGACAGCAACTGCCTTAATCCACTGAACCTTCTTTCTGGCCCTGTTTCTATTTTTTAATCAATTTTTTGAGATTATAATTTTGTCATTTCCCTCTTCCTTTTCTTCCCTCCAAACCCTTCCATGAAACCTGCCTTTCCTTGTTCTTTTTCAAACCCAGGCTCTCTTTCTCTTAATTGCTCATTTATAGAGATATGTATATATATAGATAGATAGATAGATAGATAGATAGATAGATAGATATATAGATAGATAGATATAGATATGTATACACATATTTATATATATGTATATGTATACACACACATATATACACATATCTATATATATGAAATACAATCTGCTCAGCCCATGATGTTACTTGTATGTATGCTTCCAGGGCTGACCATTTGGTATTACATAACCCAGTCGGTATGCTCTTCTCTGTTTCTATTTTAACAAGCCCTGTAGGTAATTCTGACTCGTGCTGGGAAACTACTGATCTAATAAGAGGGAACTTCACAATGTTTACTGAATATCTGCTTTGTATCAGGTACTTCTAGTACTTTTTCTCATTGAATCTTTACAACCCTTTAAATTTGGTATTTTCCCTGTTTTACAAACTCAGAGAGGTTAAATGATCTGTCAAGGAGCAAAACCTCTAAGTAGTGGAGCTGTGATTTAAACTGTGGCTGCCTGGTTCTAGAATATACCTCAGCTAACGCATGCTGAAAGAGTCTTGGATATGCATCTAGTGCCCTTCCTGGCTGCTGGTTTTTCAATGGGAAGAATTAAGGACCAGATAGATGGCCAGGTAGATTGGATAAATTTGCTTCAGACTGCTTTCTCTCAATCCAGTAATCTTCCCTTTGTACCATGGCAGAATCTCAATGTCAACAGAAACCTTCCAGGGCTAGAGCAGAAGGTGACTATCGCAGCGTTGCCTTCACGGGCCTGCCTAGCATGGTGGAAATCCAACAAGTTCCACAAAGGTTAAGGCAGATCGTCCCTGTCATTGAACCAGAGCTTGAATCTGAGCACACCAGTGTCACTTCACCCAGCAGTCCCCAGTCCCAGGACACATAGCAGAGAGGCCATCTCAAGTATGTGCTAACAGTCCAACATGGAAAGCCAAAAGACATGTACTAAATGTCTTCCAATACAATTACTGTCTACTTTGTACATATTTGCTTCAAACAAGCCTTTTAAAAGCAAGCCAGATTGGACTTGTCCCATTATACAGGGGAGAAGAATAAAAGATAAAATGAAGGTAACTAAATTTGTCAAAGTGTTACACGATTATCTGAACTCTGTAACTTGCAAGCTCTCCCTTTCCCCGTTCTGCTGGTTACCCCAATCCTAGGTGCCCTGCTACCTGATAGGTTAATGTGTGTTCAGAATTTCGAGGCACCCCTCCTTGTGTCTTCCCTCCTGAGTAGAACTGGACTCCCTCAAGAACGCTGTGTGCTTTCATTTGTAAGGGCTTATGTTTATATTTTGATTTTACTTCCAAATGAGATATGTTTGTTTAAAATGCAAGTGAAATTAACTCCAGAAATGTGAACAAAAACAATGGAATAAGAGTGAATTTGAGTTAGCACTTGGTAATTTGACATTTGGGAGCATAATACAAGGTCATTCTGTTAGGATGCCTCTTCATTCGCCTGATTTCAGTGTTTTCTCATACATAACATTTCTAAGTCCCAGCCAGAGACCCATAAAGCATCATTCTCTTCCATTTAATGGTTTCCTGCACAATGAGTTCAAAAATGTAGTCTCCTGGAAAAGATCATCCAGAAGTTCCACTGTGCTTGAATATAACTCACACCCTCTCCATCATCACATGGCTGAGACACAGTCTCACTTATAAAACACCTCCTCCTGTACTCATTGCTCCACACTTTATAAATACTGTCCTCCTCCAACAAAGTTTCGGTGGAAAGTCAAGTGTCAAGTTCCTGCCTACAAACCATAGATGTTAAACAAATCCAACTGAAGGTATTTTTAAAAGCTTCTTTCACAAAGAACTTGAACAAAGGAGGGAAGAAGAGCCCCCCCCTTAAGTTTTGTTAACTCCCCAGAGATGCCATAATGGAATACTTAAACTCTGTGACTTAAAACAAGAGAAGCACATTCCTGTATAATTCTGGTCAATGAAAATTTGAAATCAAGGTGCTGGCAGAGCCATAATCTCTGTGCCAGCTATGGGAAGAGTCCGTCCTTTTCTCGTCCTTGCTTCTGGTGGTTTCAGTGTTCCTTGTCTCTCCTTGGCTTATAGCTGCCTCTTTCTAAACTCTGCCTCCATCTTCATGATCATCTTTTTCTGTATCTTTGCACCCAGATCTCTCTCCTCTGCTTGCTGTATTCCCTCCCGTGTAATTTCACCCTAACCTGATTACACCTGCAAAGGCTTTCTTTCCAGAAAAGTTCACATATGCAAATAACATCACAAATTATTTCACTTTACTTTAATCATGAAGCAAAGACATAGTACTTCTCTGTTTGTCCTCATGTAACCTTGATTAGTTCAAATTAATACACATTACTAGGCATATATTTGTTTCTATAGCAGGGTGCCCAGACAGTGTGAATCATTGTGGACTGCGGGCTCAAGTTTTCAGTGCCCTTAGCTGCCAGCTGCCTAGCAGGAATGCTGTAAGCTGGATACAAGCAAGAAACTGCCCTGCAATTACACAGAGATTCACATGATATAATTTCTATTTGCCCTTGGTTATTCCTGAACAACTGCCCAAAGAGTTTAAAAATCTACTCCTCAATTGCCTTTTATTCTCTGACTGGTAAAGCTGAAAATTATAATGGAATCACAGAATTTCAGATTTGTAAAACAGTAGATTTTTGTTTTTAATTCCTTAATCCACAAGAACACCCAAATATATTCATCATTATTGTTCATGTTCTTCTAGGTCTGTCCTATTTGTGGTTGGTATTTGAAGGAGTTGTATTTCACTCGGAACACTGTGTGTGGTACAGTATCTGATCTACTGTAGCCAGGATATAATAAATCATGGAAGGGACAAAATGGAGAAAAATAGTTTCACAGCCTGATTGAGAATCTGTTCTTTAGCTCCTCATTTTAAAAAAGGGTCTGGTATATACCTGCTATCCCACCACTCAGTCCAAGGCAGGAGGATCTTTCTACTCTTGAAATAAATCTAAACAAATAACACATTTGGAAAACATTTTAGTCTATTTACAAATCTATGCTGTGTAAAATCAATCCTAACTTAAATCAAATTGAGTAAGCAGTTGTTGGGCTAATCTGGACGAAAGTCAATATTTTTCAAAGAAAGATACCAGAACCTTATGTCTCCACAATGAATTCTTCACAGAGCTTTGAATATAAATAAAAGTAGTGGGCTTGCAAAGACACTCAATAGTTGATAAAGCAGTTAATATGAACCAACCCTGAATACTCACAGTAGTTTTAACAAAAACTCTATGCTATATGAGAATAGTAATTATAATATGCTAAATGAATTGAGGAACTGCATTCAGATAATTAAAGGAAAATGAAATCTTACTGAATAAAGAGACATGAAAACATAGTATGGAATTAACTATAACAAGAAGGCAAATGAAATTCTAGAATGAAAAAAATGTAACTAAAAATTCAAATTCAGTTTGGCTTAACATACAATTGTAAATCATGAAGAAGAGCTGCTGATCTTGAAGAAAGATACAGCATCATCTAGCCTGAAGAACAGACAGAAAAAATCAAGGGGGAGATTTCTAATCTGAAGAGCAAAGAAAAGAAAAAGTTCCAATCTGAAAAACACAAATTATAGAAATATGAACAGAGCCTCAGGTCCTATGGGGCAGTATCTAATGGTCTAATGAACAAGTAATGTTTTTAAAACTAAAGAGAGAGACTGGAGAGATGACTCAGTTACTATAGCATTTGTTACCCAAATGTGATGACCAGAGTTTGGATTCCCAGAACCTACATAAATGCACTGTGGGTGTGGTATCCTACCTGTAATTCCAGCCAGGGAAGGTAGAAAGGAGCCCCAGAGCAAGCTGACTAACAAGACTAACAATATTTGGGACTAACAATATTTGGGACTAACAATATTTGGAACAATGTCTGTTCCATAGTCCCATTGTCAGGAAATTCCAGGACAGAACTTAGTGTCTAGAGCAAGAGATAAAAGCAACAGCCTCCTGGGCAGTGATGGATATGTGTGTGAGAGGCCTGGGGATGACTGCATGCAGGCATGAGCTTTCAAGAAGGTAGCAATGTTCTGTGTTTTGTTTGGGACAATGGTTTCACGGGCATATACGTTTATCAGGGTATGATTGAGAGACCCTGTCTCAGTGAATAAGGTGAACAATAAAAATTATTCTATATAACAAATATTTAAGGATATTCTTCAGGGTAAATGGGAAATGATATATGGAATTTAAATCCATAGTCAGAAACGGATAAATATAAAACTCTCCACTTATGAGAAAAGTGACAGGGCTGGAAAGGCGGCTCAGTGGTTAAGGGTACTTGTTGTTCTTACAGAGGACCTGGGTTCTTGGCATCCACATTGTGGTTCACAACCATCCTTAGCTCCTGTTCCAGGGAATCCCATGCTTTCTTCTGACCTCTACAGGTACCAGGAACACAGGTAGTGTACATACATCCATTCAGGCAAAACACTCCTACACATAAAATAAATAATATTTTGAAATCTCTAAAAAGAAAAAATAAAAGAAACAGTACTGTCAATCGAATATGTCAGCTCTATGGAAGTGAAAGATGAATGGAGTGGCTTGCTATTGTCATTGTCACGTACGTGACATGAGACGCTGCGGCTGGGCGGGTCTAAGGAGTAAAGTGGTAATGCTGAAGTCTGCTGTTTCATAAATACGAATATTGTTGATGCTGCACCCCCCCCCCAATTTAAAATGTGATAAAGCATATAAGTAAGAGCTCAAGGGTTCATATCTGTAATGCCAGTGTGTGAGAAGCTGAAGCAGGAGAATTGCTGTGAGTCTGAGGCCAACTTAGGAACTCAGAAAACTTAAAACAAAACAAAAAACAGAACGGAGCCAGCTGAGTGTGGGAGTACATCCTCATTTCTATAATCCCAGTTGCTTGGGAGGCAGAGGTAGTAAGGTCATGAGTTGAAGTCTAGTCTGGGAAACGAAGGAAGACCTTATCTAGATTAGAGGTAGATGGCTTGCCCTTGATTTCATCACCAATACTGCAAAAGTAATAATAGTAATAACAATAATAATAAATAAAATTAAAAACACTCAATAAAGGATATAAAAACAATGTTAAAACACATTTTATTAATGCAAATAAGGACACAAAAGAAACGAGAGTTCTAAAATGTTTTAAAGGACAAATAGCAAAACGACAGACCAACCACAATAGCAGCTTCACTCACAATAGTTTCAAATTAGGAGCAGCCCACATTCATCATTAGGTGATTGAACAAATGAACTGTGGTTTGTTTATACAATGTAAAATTCTCCACGTATTCCAACAACATAGGGGAGTCTCAGAACCAACTGAGTGAAAAGAACCCAGAGGGAAAAACAATGTCTGTTCCATAGTCCCGTTGTCAGGAAATTCCAGGACAGAACTTAGTGTCTAGAGCAAGAGATAAAAGCAACAGCCTCCTGGGCAGTGATGGATATGTGTGTGAGAGGCCTGGGGATGACTGCATGCAGGCATGAGCTTTCAAGAAGGTAGCAATGTTCTGTGTTTTGTTTGGGACAATGGTTTCACGGGCATATACGTTTATCAGAATAATCACATATAACCGTAATGTGGAGCATTTTACAGGCATGTCTGTGGAATTATTCCTCTTCTTGCCAAGCCGCTAATCCTGCCCACCCTCTAGAATGTCACTCTGATGCCACACAGCCACTTGATGCTGTCGCCAGCCTTTTTTTAAATTTTATTTTAACAGTCATTGATTATCCTCTTTCATCAAGAAGTAAACTTCCAGGAACAAATATCCATCCATAAAGCTCTCCTGTATTTTTCATTTTTCCCAAGTAAAATTTCCTGTGTTGGGACCATCTGGTTCACTTCCTCACAAGGGAAATACTTGGAGAGGTTGTAAGAGTCATGTCCCTGCCCACAACACAACTTTTATCTAAATAATGTTGAGAATAAGGAAATTTATGAGTATTTAAAATATGATAGTAATATTTCAAAGAATTCGTTTTAGTATTTTGTTATCACTTATTTTAATTATTTGGCCATTCTTCAGCAAACATTGACAATTCCTAGGAAATTCATAAACATTATCTGTATTACATCATTTTCTCCTAATCATTTTGAGCTAAATATTTCATATTTGATTTGGACAAAAAAAACCCAGTTCACCCAGATATAGATAATACTGTCTGGGAATCAAGAATGAATGTATTTTCTCATAATTCATTTCCTTAGTAGATTTTGCTGCTTATTTTTTAAAATTGACACACAGATACTCACACAAACGCACACACACATACACACATAGTTGAAAAGTTTTTATGTAATTACCTATTGTAACAATTTTGGTACTTGGAAACTTGTTTTAGCTTTAAACTTATACATTGAATTTCATTTTTTGAAAAATAAAAATCCACTTTTAAATATTCACATGAGGTTAGATTCAGATCAGTACCTGGATAACTAGAATAGGATGTGAAAAACAGAACAGGTGAATAATCGCTGACATCAAATTAAGAATAAAAGTGACCGCCAAGAAAGGATGAGCCAGGGAGTGTAGTGAAAAGAAGGTGTTCTGCAGATCATGTTTGAAACTCATCATATTTAATTTTTCCTCAGAAACTTCAAAAAACATTTCACAAGAACAGATATCATATTGGAGGAACCAATCAGATTTGGAAGGGATGTGAAGAATCCCATTTCTGCTTTCAGGAAATAAATTCTGAACACAAAATCCTCTGGATGTTTTCTTCTGAGTCCACCACCATTTCCGTCCCCTTCATTGTTTATGTTCTAATCTGTCGTCAACATCCCTACAGCTGAGGACAGTGGTGGTATACACCATCTTCCTCAGAGGAGGAGAAGGTATCAGTAGAGTGTGGCTGCTCCTCTGAGAAGCTCCTGCCCACTTCATAGCATCAAGGAAGTTTATTCAGTGAATTTTCCTACTAAGACTGTAAGAATTCTTAGGGATGTGTTATACTCTAGACTTAAATGTCCCCTAAAGACCATTTGCTAAAGGCTTAGTAAGCAGCCTGTGCAGTATTGAATAAGGGCTGGCATCTTTAGGAGGTGGAGCCTCGTGGAAGGAAATTAGGTGATTGGAAACAAACTCATGAAGAGAATATTGTGAGTTTGATCTCTCTCTCTCTCTCTCTCTCTCTCTCTCTCTCTCTCTCTCTCTCTCTGTGTGTGTGTGTGTGTGTGTGTGTGTGTGGCCTGTCTGTCTCCCTCACTCACACCTTCCCCTTCATGACCACTATGAAGTGACTATTCTGCCTCACTTTGTGCTTTCTTCCATGACATGTTGTCTAGCCATAGGCACAATAGCAACCAGGGGGTGATACCTCCAAACTGTGAGCCAGGATAAATAAATGTTTTTCTTTTGAGTTGATTACCTCAGTATCTTGCCACAGCAAGAGAAAGTGGATTAATATAATCTTCAGAGAACTATTTTTATTCATTTCTTAATTCTTTCTTAATACTTTGTGCATCCTAAGAGTCTTAAGAAATATTTGTTGGATATAAGTATGAATGTGAGAAGTAGGCCAGGGTGAGTAGATTTTAGCCCTCTAAAATATTGATTCAATATTCAATATTGTTCAGAAATATTGAAGAAGTTATTAGTATTTCAGTTTCCTCATCTCTCTCTATATGTATACATATATATGTATATAGAGAGAAAGGGAGAGAGCACTAGGTTTGGTAATAATAAAAGATAATAATATAAGATAATAACAATAATAATAAAAGATGCCCTCCAGCCCTAAAGTTCTGTGATTTGCTGATTGGAAAGCTAAGCTATCTAAGCTTATGCACCAACAAATAGTGAGGTTGGATTCAACCCTCATCATTAGACCCTGAAAGCATTATAACCATATGAGTTGGTGAGTTATTTGGTATCAGCTGTCATCAGTTGACCTTCTCTTATAAATTCCTCACTACCTGGAACTTAAGGACCTCACAGATCAGAATTTTTTAGAGACAGCTTTATGTTATAAATTGATTCCTATCAGAAAAAACATTGGAGACCCTGGACCCTACAAGGCGGAGTAAAAAGGTGCTCACACCAATGGTTTGATGAGTTGGGTAACCTGTTCAGGAATGATAGTGCTTGCTGAAGGATTTCTGGAAATTTATGTAGCCAAAATCCCTGCATTTCCTGCATAGACTTGCATTGTGTCCATATCATTCTATTTATGAATGTAAACTTATTTAGTCCTCACAGCAAAGGAAACCAAAGCTAAAATATCCAAACTAACGCACCAAAAAATAGTGAGGCAGGATTCAATCCTCAGCATTTGACCCAGAAAGAGGATAATAGATAGTTTTTATACACATTTATTTTCTTGGACCCAGCATGAGTCACATAATGGTGTGAGAAATGAATAATTCAGCTGTTAAGATAATAAAGACTTAATGCCTTAATTTCCAAATAGTCTTGCCTATGTGTAGACTAATTCCCAGACTATTCATATTTGTTGAGAAAGTCAGTTACCATTCCTTGGAGACCAGCAACGATGTTACATTAGCTGTTGATCTGAACTTTATCCAGGTCTGGTGGGTCTTGGGAGCTGGCCCTGTCTGAGGGAAAGCAGCTGTGTTGTCAGCACCATGAGGCAGGTGGGATTCATGATGAGTTGCAGAATGAAATGGACTCAGAGGCAAAGGTTGCTCTCTTCTTCTAGTCAGAAGATGGAAAGTTTGTCAGATCATTTTTCAGAAAGAGTTTATCTCAGATACTTTCCATTTCCCTAGAATTCCATAAACCTTATGTACAGAAGACAAGAATAATATGGTTTCTGTTCTCATTCATTTGCCTTTATTTATTATCCCCATATTCACATTAAATCATTAAAAATAAAACTGTAGCACATAGGCACTTCCTTGTACATAGGGGGAATTGTCTTCCAAAGTGCTGGCAAATTATCTTATTCATCTTACCAGGACCAGAATGTTTTGGCCATTAAGTCTGAGTCTTTCAACAAGCATTATTTATAAAAAAAATCACAGTTATTATTCTAGATTTTATTCCCAAAATATTTGCAGCAAATTCTGAGTGGAATATGTCTAGCTCTTGACTAGGAAAATTCATGAAGAATTCATGTATTTCTCCTTAATGAATTCAGTCAGCTTCAGAAACCTCAAGTATCAAATAACTAAAGAACTCTCAGGGTTTGGGTAATTCACCTTGTTTTCAGATGAGAGACTACTTTTTTCTAGTCATTAAGAAATATACAGTTAGCTGGAGAACAAATCCTCCCAGTGAATGAATTCCTACTGGGACAAGATGTGGTTGTTCCACATCTAACATCTTCTCCAGGGCCTGGAAATGATCAATGAGAGGCCCCCTCATTTTTTAGTTAACTTTAACTTTTAATATTTTTTATTATATTGAGCTGGAATTATAGTCCTGCAGATATCACTGCATTAATATTCTTTCTTGCTTGTGTGTGTGTGTGTGTGTGTGTGTGTGTGTGTGTGTGTGAGAGAGAGAGAGAGAGAGAGAGAGAGATCTTGTCTTTCTTTTCCAGATTCAAAAGCATCACTATTCCCCCAAAGTCAATATACTTTGCTAATTTCATACACCATGTTGGGACAACTACAATTTCAAGGTAACTTTTCCCAAAGAAGAGCTTATCTTAAACCCAATCTTGAGCGCTGAGTTTCAGGTCAATATAATCAAGCACCACCTAGTCATAAGAATCTGGCTGCCTCATAGACATCTCATATCCAGATTATCTGGAACCTATTTTATTTTTCCTCAGAGTCCTAAATCCAGAGAATTATGCAACCACTTACCCAAATCTCTGAAGTTGAAAACCAGGAAGATGTCCTGGATTTCTTCCATTAATCATCTTGTACTTTATATACTTTCTTTTCAAAATCTCATGCATAGATCATCCTCTTTAACTTCATTGCCAGGGGCCTTCATTGTTTCTTGACTGACAATTATAGAAGATCAAAGGAAGTTTGAATGAAGTCTCCTTGCTTCTGTGCTATCCCCCTCTAAATCTTACTAACTTTTCCACCATAAATACTTACCATTTAAACCTCCTTGGCTCTATTCTTAACATCATCACACGTTATTTAATCTTGTGAGAGGATTGTCTCAGCGTGTTTGATGGCACTCGAGATCCCCATACACATATTCCTTCAGGTAGCAATATATATAAAGAACTCTTACAATCCAACAACAACAACAAAAAAAATCTTCACAGATTTCCTACCTTATCCAAAATATGGATGTCAATAAAGAGAATGAAGCATTCTCTTTTATCAGCCATAGCATTTTCAGTTGCCAGTATAACCTATGCTAAAGCAGCCTCTCCCAGCCCAGGCAGAGCCTTGTGAGCTTGGCTGGTACCTGGTGAAGTGGCTGAGACAGCCACACACTCCAGGATTCACAGAAATGCTTGCTTCCCATGTCTAATAGCTGTGTGAGCACATACTCATTTATGAGCATATAAATACAGGTCTTGATTAGCGGCAAGTCAGCAACATTAAAACCAGTAATCATTACCATTTGGGGAGGTTTGGAGGCAGATGCATCTGGTTTTCAGCTGATAGGTTAAGCAGTTGCAGTTTGTTTTGTTTTTGTTCCAAATGAAAACAAAGCTGTTTCTGGTCATCCAGGGTTGGGATGCTACAGTTAAGGAAGAGGCTTCTTCCTATAGGAACATCCTTTGGTCCCTGCCGTAAATGTAAACTTGACAAGAGTTGCAAATAAGAAATAAAAATTACAAGAGAAGGAAGAAATGGTGGTAACTATTAATGTTTGAGGCTTATGGTTACTACATGATGGTGGAAGGTCAGTACTTGTGTATTTGATGATGAATGGATTCAATATCCTAATCATAATAATATTGCTGAAAAATGCTAAATTCTGAAGTAAAATGTCATCGGCCAACAAACATGAAGCTCATTACTTGATAATAGTTAAATAATTATAATGTTGCTACTGTTGTGTTCATGATAAGAAAGATATATATTACTAATACTAATCTGCTGTGCATTAGCTTCGAGCCTAGAACTGTAGTTTTAAATCTGTGTCACCATTTGTAAAATGATCAGTACTTCCGGTGAAAAGATCCAAGCATGGTTGGAGGATGGTAACACTTATTATGCGTATGCTACATGCCAGAGACTCTGTGGCAACCTGCATGGAGCATTTGTATTTAATCTTCATGGTGTCCCTCTGCATATGATAGTGTTATGTTTACCTCTCAAACATGGAAACTGAAGATGGAAGAGAATAAGGAAGGCACCTAAGGTCACATGGTCAAAGCTGGGATTTGATTCCACACTGAGATGTCTACTACCTCACAGGTAAGTGTAAGCGTACATGGCATTTTCCTCTGTAAACTATATGTTTGCCTATAGAAATATAGATATATGAGTGGGAGGAGAATTTTACATTTCTATGGATTTCCTCAGGTTTTCTTAAAACAAAAGTAAGGGGAGGGAGCAATAGAAGCGTTTCGAAGTATGGAATAACAAAGATGATGTGTACGTAATACTAAAATCATCACCCATTATTGCATAACTTGATGTCATGATGCTTTTGAAGGAAGCGTTCACATGCTGCAGATACTCTTCATGATATTCTCGTGCTGCCTACTTTTATAGAATGGAAACAATTCTTTACATAATCTGATACATAAGCTTAAAATCCTTCCTTCCACATGTCTTCTTTATAAATGCTGATGGGGGGAATTTTCATCTTAGCTACTGTTGTCCAGCGATGTTTCTCTTGTATTTTATTCAAACCAAAGTCTAACCAAAGACTTTTAAGAGGAACATCCATCTGTTCTAGGATGATTCTGGTTTCTTTTGAAAGCATGCTCTAATTTTTTCCATTTCTTGTATTTCCTAAATATTTTCTGTCCACACTCAGTATTTCTTTAAGCAATGTAATGTTCCACACTTTAGGGCTGGAACTAATGAATTCCTACATACTTTCACATGAAATGTGTTCCAGAATGTATTGTCATAGTCTTGGACTAGGAGGTGACAACATGACCACTGTATAGCAGTTATGAGGGTGGGAAAAATGGAAAATACCAAAATACACTCAGAAAAATGACCGGTAATTGCAGTGAGCAGCTAACCACTCAAAGTTCCAGAGTTTGAGAAGATTTACACAGCAAGGTATTCTGACATTTCTTTTCAACTTAGTTGATCTTGGCACAAATGATTCCATTAATAATTAACTCCACACATTAAATGGAGAAGGTGTTAGAGAGCCTTGAAACATAACTAAAATTTCTGAAAGAAGTTGTCTGTACATTATTCAATTCATGCCTTTCAGTCCATTTACTTCCTAAATTACAATATGGAAGGACCATTGAGATGTCTCAGCAGGTAAAGGTGCCTGCTGCCAAGCCTCATTGTCTGAGTTTGATCCCCAAATCATACATGATAGAAGAAGAGAACTGATTCCCACAAGTTGTCCTCTGACTTCTACACACTCCTTGTGCTAAGCATGTGTGTATATGGACACACACACACTCACACAACTATATATGAATGGTCCGGTGGTGGTTTGAAAGAAAATGGCTCCCATGGCTCATATGTTTGATTTCTAGTTAGTGGAACTGTTTGGGAAGGATTAGATGGTATGGCCTTATTAGAGGAGGGTGTGTCACTGGGAGTGGACTTTGAAGTTTCAAAAGCCCATGCCAGTCACAGTCTCTCCCCCTGCATGCAACTCACAGATAAGATGGAAGCTCTCAGTTACTTCTCCAGCATCATGCCTGCCTGCTGCAGCCATGTTCCTCACAATGATAATCATGACTAACTTTCACTGTAAGCAAGCTCCCAATTAAATACTATCTTTGTAAGTTGCCTTGGTAATGGTGTCTCCTCACAGCAACAGAACAGTGAGTAAGACAGGTCCACAGGGGAAAAATTATACCCTCTCCTTTCCTGACATGAACTTTTGGTATATATCTCAGACTGACCTCAAACTCAAAGCAGTCCTCCTGCCTCATCCTCTTGAGTGATGGGATTAGTCACCATGCCCACCTCACAGGAAGACTCTTGATTTAATAATCTGTTTTCAAACAAATACAAAACAAAAAGAATGGAAACACCTCTAAGTAGAGAGTTTTCGTTGTTAGTAAAGCTTTAGTTTTTGCTCAGACAGGGAAGGAAATGTCCTATATTGCAGTAAGTGGTCTTAAGTCTTAAGAAATGAATGTCAAGAAAAATAATTTTAGAATGTGCAATTCAAAACGCAGATTTAGAAAATTTCATCTTGAAATTGTTGCCAATCTGAAACTTTTAAGGTCTTTAAATAAATAAAAATACGACTGCTTTAGAAATCTTATTTTTAGTGTAAGAAGGCAACTGTAGTCACCTGGGTCCCTCTTCCCCATTGCAGTGAAACCACGTGGAAGCCAGGAAACAACTGTAGCAGACAGAGGTGGCTAACACAGAAAGATCAGCGATAGGCATTTCTTTCTAAACGAGACCAAGAAGAGCCTTTGAGAAGGAATCATGGATGGAGTGGCCAGAGAAATGCAGAGTACTGGAAGGTACATTTAAAGAAATTGTTTTCATCAGAGAAAACTCAACTGTATTATTTCTCTCGAGTCTTCAAGTAAATATGAACACTTTGTACACTGAAAACAAAATTGTCTCATCCTAAATCCTGTTTTAAAGTTCTTCTGGAATGCTACAGACCATTGTAGCAGGAATCTTAAAAAGTTCTTATTAATAAGATCAAACCTGGAGTCAGGTATTGGGGTGACCTCTGGAAGATCAGAGAAGCAGAACAAGCCACAGCTACCTCACCTCGCCAGTTCCTCAGCTGATCCTGTTTCCTCAGACTGGAAGCTTCTGAGTCCTCATCCAGAATGAATCTCAGCTGAACTGTTGCTCAAAAGCCTAAAGCTTAACCACTAAAAGCTTCTAGTCTCTGGTCCTCACGCCTTATATACCTTTCTGCTTTCTGCCATCACTCCCTGGGATTAAAGGCTCACTTCTTGGGATTAAAGGCATGTGTCACCATGCCTGGCTCTTTCCAATGTGCCCTTGAACTCACAGAGATCCAAAGGGATTTCTGCCTCTGGAATGCTAGGATTAAAGGTGTGAGTGCCACCATTTTCTAGTCTCTGTATCTAGTGGCTGTTCTGTTCTTTGACCCCAGATAAGTTTATTAGGGTGCACAATATTTTGGGGAATACAATACCACCACATACTGTGACTTAGAGTTGGGGTTGGTGGCAAGAGTGAGGGTAGAGAGTCTTCAAAAGCACTACTAGTAATTGTATTCTAATATTATTCTTCAATTTTTAAAAGATTCATTTTATTCTTAATTATGTGTATTGGAGTGTTTCTTAGTCGGGGTATATGTACATGAGCTCATATACCTATGAATGTAGTTGGTTTTTTTAACTTTATTCTTTGGGGGCCAAGCACCCAGCTCCCAAAGAAATATAAGGAGACTTAGTCTTTCTTACGAATGCCCAGCCTTAGCTTGGTTTATCGCTAGGTAGGTTTTCTTAAATTATCCCATCTACCTTTTGCCTCTGGGCTTTTGCCTTTCTCTATTCTATATGCCTTTCTTTACTTCTTACTCCGTAGCTGGCTGTGTGGCTGGGTGGCTGGCCCCTGGTGTCCTCTCTCTTTCTCCTTATATTACTCTTGGCTCCTCTCTCTTCTTCTCCTACTTATTCTCTCTGCCAGCCCTGTCTATCCTTTCTCCTGCCTTGCTATTGACTGTTAAGCTCTTTATTAGACCAATCAGTTGTTTTAGACAAGCAAAGTAACACAGCTTCACAGAGTTTAACAAATGCAACATAAAAGAACACAACACATCTTTGAAACATTAAACAAATACCCCACAGCATAAACAAATGTAACACATCTTAAACTAATATTCCACAACACATGGAGGCCAAAAGAGACTGTTAGACTCCCTGTAGATGAAGTTACAGGAAGTTGTGAGCCACCCGATGTGAGTGTTGGGAACCAAATTCAGGTCGCTGGAAGAACAGCAAGCATTCTTAATTGCTAAATCATAACTAGCCCTCCAGCCCTTCTTTATTTATATATATGCACAATATAACCTCCCAGCAATCATTTATAGATAATTTTTTAACATTAGATGAATATCTAATGTATCCCTGTGATTCTGAGAGCCACAGTTGTCTGTTAGTACATCTTTAACCTACTGTTTGAAGATTCTTTTATTTATACTCATCTACAACTAGAAAATCTGGCATTAAACTTTTATTCCACAAACTTTTGGAATAGAATTTTGTCCTGTGAAAAATGAAAGAATTGCCAAAGGGGATTCGGGAAAAGTAAATCTGGGTGGAAACTTTCCTTTAACTCCTGAAATACCTAAGATAACTATAATAACGCTTCCATAAAGGATTGAGGTGCGAACTCACTGACAGATTAATTAAAAACACGGCTTTAGAGAGTTTGCCCCAGTGCGGCAGCATCTGCTGTCAGAAGCAGGTTGTTTTGCAGCAGTTAATTTTTAATGGAAGAGAGAATCAAAGGAGAAATCCTGGAAGTTCCAAAGGGAAACTCCCGAGTACCAGTTTTAATTTAACTTTATATATACATTTGAAATTAATGAGCTCTTTGGTAATGATGTAGCCTTTGGAATTCATTCAGAAGGGGCTTAAAATGGAAATGCTGACAGCCTGTGAACTTCAGAGGTACAAATGGTGCCATTGTGACCCTTTACCCCACAGGCATGATGCCCACTGTGACAAGCATCTTCACAGTCAGACTTCTCTGTCTCTCTGCATGCACACACATGTACACACCCAAACACATTCACATGTATTCACACACAAGCACTCAAACACACACAAATGCGCGCGCGCGCGTGCACACACACACACACACACACACACACACACACACACACACGAGTTTGGAGGAAATATTAACATAAAATATCTAAAGCTAATGGGACAATCTATTTTACATACTTGCCTTTATTGCGTTTTGGACATCAGGGTTATTTGTGATGGTAGAAAACATTCCTTCAAGTTTTTTTTTTTTTTTTAAACTTTTTGTTTTCTTGTGACAGATTCTCACTATGTAGCCCTGGCTGGTCAGGATCTCCCTATATAGACTGAGGTAGCCTCAAACTCACAGAGATCCACCTGTCTCCATTTCCCATTGCTGGGATTTAAGGCATGTGCCACCTGACCCTTCAAGTTGTTTTATTCTAACGGTTAGGAAAGAAAGTCAAGCTAAATCCCAACGGCTGAAATATGCTCTATGATTTTTCCAGCATTACCCTACAGTTTTGCCATTCCCACCACAGGCCTATCATACCTTCACATTCTGGCCCATACTGCCACCTCTGCCCAGACCAGCCTGAGGGCTCCTCTCTGTTTGTCAGAGCCCTTCATCCTTGAACCTCTGGGTTTTTCAGTAAGGTCCTGTTCCATTGGAACTTAATGGAACTCCATGTTACTGGAGGCTTAATCTTTGCTCTGTCATCTATGCATTAGGTTTTCTTGTTACATCCCACCCCTACCATATTATAACCTTCACAACAGCATCAAGTATGTCATATACCCATAACTCTCAATCTTACAATGCTGACCTGGTACAATGTAGGCAGGTTACCATCCCTTCACTCATTTATTAAACATTTAAAACATGAAATTTCTGTTAAGCCATAGTTATTTGTCCTAAGTATATATGGACAAGAGTCCTCACTCCTAAAGAGGTTTCGCAAGCAAGCAGCTTAGTATTATAATGACAACCAAACCAGGAGTTGCTTAACACATTGATATATGACATTTATGTATATATTGTTTGTTAAAAATGAAGATTACTGCCAAGTGTGGTGATTCATGCCTGTAAACCTAGTATTTGGGACACTGAGGCAGGAGGCTACAAAGTGAGGTACTGTCTCAATGAGAACAAAAAGGAGGAGGAGGTGGTGGAGGAGGAAGAAGAGGAAATTGTTCTTGGGTCTTGCCTCAAACATAATAAAAACTGCTAGGTGTAAGGCTCAGTTAGTAGAGACTTACGTGCACACAAAAGTTTGCAGACCACTCACTGCATTACAAACATGGATGTCAGAATTTCATGGATCTGGGTTAAGGTTCCCTTTTTACCATTTGTTTGTTGTATTAATAAATGCTATGTGACTTGAAAAGTGAATTAAGCTTGAGGGGCTCTAAGGAGCCTCACGATATTTTATAACGTAAGTATAGTATCTCTTCATTTGGTGATTGAGAGACTTGCACACACTAGACAAAGTATACAGAACTGTGTCCATTATGCAGAAGTGCTTGGTAATACCAACTCTCTTTGTTTTCCTACCCACTTTCTCCATTTCTCTATGGATGCTTCAGTGGGAGA
>CABHPP010147406.1:35985-71031 GCA_902168425.1 Peromyscus attwateri
CCCACATCATAATTTTGAATATTATTGGATGGAATACGCATACACTAAAGTAGTCATATTGTTTTAAAACAAAGCCTCTTGTAGGAACTAATCAGATTTTTATGAAGTTTATGTTGAAATTTTACTCTATCAGAAAAGGATATCCCTTATTTTCTTTATTCTGAAGTCATGAAGTTTCCTGACAGGATGTGTAGGCTCTTAATGTTATCCTATTAGCTTCAGAGGCTGGCCTGGCACACATTAACTTTGCTCTTCTTCCACGGAAAAACCAGTTATTTTCATAATATTGCTACTGTTGTTATAAGAATTTTACTCTAAAATCTTGGCAGTTTCCTTCACTCCTATACCTCAAAAATATTACCATTAATCTGACTGCCTGTTTTGACAAATTGTGTGTTGTATATCCCTTCTGAATTTGTAATGTTTAGGGAGATTTTCTAATTGTAATTAGGTGAGAGGAATTTTAGCTGATGATACTAAGAAAGCTTCATCAGAGTTTGAGTCAGGGCCCTTAGGTACCATCACAGGCAGGTGATGTCCCTCTCCACAGCATGTTCTTACCGGAGTGTTGATGGTACTGTGGTATCACTGGCTTCTGTAAGTTGGTTTCTTTATTAAAGCTGGTAACATAGGGGGAAAAAATCAACCTTATGATGAAAGAACCAAAACTATAATGAAACGGTGGAGAATCAAGACATTTTGTTTGACTTGATAGTTTCAAAGGGCAACAATTATTAAAAAAAAAAATGCTTTCTAATGAAAGATTATGGGGCTAGAGATTGCTCAGTGGTTAAATGCACTTCTTGCTCTTCCAGAGGACCCAAGTTTGGTTCCCCATACCCAGGTCCAGTGACTCAGAACCATCTGCAACTCCAGCTCCAGGGAACCAAACACCCTCTTCTGTCCTTCAACACCTGCATGCACGCGCACACACGCACAGGGGTGGAGGAGGAAGAGAGAGAACTTTTAAAATCCCTTTAAAGTTCATATTATATTTTATATGCCCATACATTTGAGTTAAAAATCTGTTTCCCTACAATCGTAGCCCATCTACCTTCTGAAGATTCCAGACAAGTAAACGTCTGCCAGTTGCTATATAACTGTTCCTTGTCATGGTAAGTTCTCTCTAGGTCCTTCCATTCATTCCAGTCCCCCCCCCCCCCCCACTTTTTTGGTGAGGAGTAATGTTTCTGTTTTGACTATATGACATTGTAAAAATTAGTGTTCAGCTAGTAAGTGAGTCTGTGGGGTGCTGAATGTGAGGACCCCTGCCTCTGGATGCAGACATGGAATCCTGTCATTTCTTACTTCCAGATGTGAATTCTGCCCCTCCTAGAACACTGATCCAGTAGAGGGCTCTAGTTGGCTTTAACATATTATGGAGTAAAAATCATCAGGAGGTTTGTGTTTTTGTTTGAGATAAGCTTTCAACATGACATTTCAAATGTAGTCCCCTGCCCCCAGTGTAATTACACAAGCTTGGATATGGCTAACTGTTCTTTTGTCTGTCTGTCCTGAAGCCTAGCTGTCTTATGGAACTACCTCTCCTTAGCAACATAAACATATTAAAATAGTATCTTTTGGGCATGTGGTGCTCTGCACCACATGCACGTGTGTCATAAGTTTATGGAACCCCGAGGCAAACATCTGTTGTCTTCTGCTGTCAGTCTCCACCTTAGGTTGTGAGACTGCCTCTCACTGAGCTTGCTACTCAGCTGTTAGCTAGGCCGGTGGCCAGTGAGCTCAGATCCTCTGCCTCTGCACTGCATGCCCCCACTGATAGCATTACTGACAGCCTATTACTGTCCCATAAACATTTGTTTGATAAATAGATACATGAATGTAAATTATTTTGGTGGGGAGGGGTCTTCTTTAAAAGGATCTCACCTCTAACGAACATACAGTTTCTACTTTAAGACTAATTGTTTCAGCTCTGTTTACAAATCCAGTCTTTTTTTCCTACAGTATGTTAAAATATCACCTCTATCACGCATTGAATCTGCATCTTCATAGTGATCGAGGCAGAATATTGTGTGTGAATTTCATAACTTTTTGTCCTAAAACTTTTGTGAAAGAGTAAGTGGGTAGGAATGAGTAAGAAAGGAAAGGAAGAAATGTTGGAAACCTGCACTGCACCCAAAGGCAGTCTGAACCGGTTTGAGTCCTATCAGTATTACAATCTTAGGTGAGTTAACTTCTTCCTGACTTAATTTCCTTCTTTGTAAAAGGAGATAAAGACAATGCCTATTTTATAGGATTTATTAAGAGGATAAATGGAATGCACATCCACCTAGGACAGTGCTGATGCCTTACGAAACACGTGCTGCTCCATTGAGCTTTCCCTCTGGACTTTGGGTTGTGTCCCTGTGTTCTGCACCTAACTATATGCTTAACCTTGATCTGCATTTTCATAGTCTATTCCTTGGAAATAAAATCTACTATCGATGCCCTGACGGGTGTGCATGTGCTTGGTCTGCAGAGAGGCTCCTACAGGGAACGTGAGGGGAAGGCAGAGGAAGGGTCTATTTACAGGAAGGCAACTATGTTGCTGCTTTTCTATCACTGTATTATCATTTCCAAATAGAAAGTTAGAGATTGAAGGAGAGGAAGACAGATCAAAGTCCAGTCCTGAAAAAAAATGATAGTTTGAGAATAGTGTCCATTATTTGCATTGATCAATTTTAACCTTCACTGTTACTTCGAGGTGGGCTCCTGTTCAGCAAGTGGAAAGATCTTTAGCTGAGGATGCAGAGAGTACAGCAGAAAGATGTGGTGAAATGGTGTCACACACAGCAGCCATTCACTCAATAGACATGTCGCATAGTTGTAGGTGTTGAAAGCATGGTAGTCAGCCAAAGAACAGAATGTCAGTTCTCGCCCAATTTACAAACTTAGCAATGAGAAAAACAATATGAGAATATTGAGTGTTTTTATTACTGGCAATTTCATAAGGTGGACTTTTCAGTATGAAAGGATGATGGAAAGGTAGGAACTTGTGTTTAAAAACTGTCACAGAAATTGGAGGTGTACCTTGTAAGGCTGTGTGACAGCATGCCCTTGCATGACTGCACAGTACGAATCTAGACTTGTAACTGAGTCAAGGTCAGGGCCTAGGTGGAAAGGTGAGTTACCGGAGAGAAAGTCAATAGAAATAGTAAAGGGGTTGGGCAGTAAAGGGAGTCAAGAGATGGTCAGCAGCAGGGGTGAGTCTACTTTACTAGACTAGGGGACTGCAAGCTAGTTACAGAGAAAGCAAGCTGAGGTGGGAGAGGACTAAGGACTAGCTGAATTCAGGAGGATCCCAGGTGTGGATAAAGAGAATAAAGGAGAGGTCTGGGGATGGAAAGTCACGCAAGAGACTGACATAAAATGCAAACCAGACTGGTACATGGACAGAGAGGAAGGAATGACCCTAAGTCACCTACAACTAGGAAGTGCGCTCATCTTGGAGGTGGCCAGGAGGTGACTAGCTTGCCCGGGTGCAGTTGCCCCAGCCTGACCCTGTTAGGTTGGCGGACCTGGGCAGCCGGCCTGCGCTGGGGTGGGGGAAGGTTGTGGGGGCAGAGGGGGAGGTGTGCTCCGTGTTTAGTGATGTCATTGCAAGTCAGTGCGCGGTGAAATTTAACACCAGCCGGATTTACTAGTCTCCTCTTCTTCCCGGCAAAGCAGCCGGCAGTCAACTCAGAGCGAGCGCCTGCTGTTGCCACCGGTCCCCTCGCACCAGCTTGATTTCCCAAGTGGGTGTGTGTGCTTGTTTGACAAATGTTTGGGCGCAGGCTGCTCCCGGGGACTTCCTCCCTTCATCTCCTTCTTCCCACCCCCACCCTCTACCCCGCCTTTCTCCTCCCAGGCCCAAAGCAGAGCGCTCCACTGGAGTCACTGAGTCTCCTTTGAACCGCAAGTGAACTCCGGGGCTGCGCTCCCAACCCAGCTTCGGCTGTCGCTGCTGCCCCCGCTGCCTCAGGGTGAAGTCTCGCTCACCTCTGGTCCCCCCAGGGGAGCGCGACCCCGGTTACGGCGGGGCCCGGAGCATCCTAGCTCTCCCCCCCCCCCCCCCCGGTGCTGCTTCCTACCCCTACACCGCTTCATCCTCCTACCCCACCCCCCTCCCCCATTTTGCGGGTTGGAGCATGGTTCTCATGTGACTTTCCCCCCTTTTCATGGACAGTACCTGCACCTTTAGCAGTTCGGAGCTGGCTTCTGTTTTCCGTTAGTGCTTTGCTGCAGGGACAAATGCATACAAATGCATTTAGGAGCCTACAGGACAAGGCATGGAAAGGTCTCCCCCGCCACAAAAACGTAAGTAGCCCACCCGCCGCCGGAGGGGGGAAGGAAGGGGCTTTAGACCAACCCCCTCTCTCCACCCCCTGTATCCACCACGGAGTTGGAGATCTGTGGTCCTGCTCCTTGATACTTTGTGGCGCTGGGAGCAGGCGAGAGCTGCCGTGGCAACCTCCTCTTGACTTCTCAACTTGTAAAATACCGTGTTTGAAAGGAAGCAAGCTTCTGCCAGCGAGTCTCAGTTTATGCTAAAGCGATCCTGTGGCTAGGGTGGAAAAGCTTGCTGGCTTGAGTCCCAACATCCCCTCGGCCACTGCCCCAGGCAGTTTCAGAGCGCTCTGACACTCGCCTGGGCTCCAACTCCAACTACCCTCCCACCCTCCTCCCCTTCTCCTGTTTCAGCCCTGGCTGAAGTCCTATTCCAGCTGTCTCAGGGCGCCCAGCCTGGGCGATTGCTAGGACTCTAGCAATCCTCTGGATTCTGCAAGCACAGGTTTGGGACTAGGTTGCCAGGTGGCGAGGAGAAGGGATGATTACAGAGCCTAGAAAGCAGGGTTCTTCCTGCTCAGGGTCTGGGACAATCACTTTTTTTTAAAGAAGGCCAACAGACATAACTCTAGCATCTGGAGTTGAGGCTGAGCCCTGACATATGGTCTGTCAGTGGGGAAGTGATGCTTGCAGCCAGGATAGAGTTGGGAGGGGGGAAGGGGTAGGATGTGAAAGCGAATCTACGTTCCCTGGTAGAGCTTGGACTGGCCCACCTTCTCTTTGAACACCATACCTGCCTCTATCCCTACACTGGGGAAAAACATGAGGATGATGACTCTCAGCCTTGGCTGCCTGTCTGGGTGCCCCTATTAGAGGGCGGTAGGTTACACAAATTTTCATCTGGCCCCCTAAGATACAGTGAGGAAAGCTGCTGAGTTGTAGGTGGTAGGAGGGCAGAGCCCAAGCTGTCCAAGTCAGCTGAGCACTGGTGGAGGCGGGAGTGGAGAAAGCCTGCCTTGTGGCAGTGTTTGTGCACACATGTGCTTCCTAGTCCTGTGCAGGATCTCCAGTGTGCTCTCTGCTCTGACCTCTGCAAGCTTCCTGTGTGAATGTTCCCTGCTGCAGAGCAATTTGCACCTCCAGGCACACCCCCTTTTCTAGGAGACACAATAAAGCCAATATATACTCTTAGGACACAATAGTGACTGTGTGCCTCACCACACTGGGAGCCCAGTAGTCCCTAGATGCTAGAAGCACTCCCTGTGGCCTTCCCAGAGAGGCTTGCTTAGATCCAGGCCTTTGATCTGGCTTTTCTTGATAAGCGTCCCACTGAATGATGAATCTTCCAAGAAAGCCAGGCAGGATGGGGCTCGGATGTATCAGATCTTATAGAAATGAGTGCATCTTTCAGGTTGATTTCTGCAGGTGTGCTGTGGGGGTGGGGGGCATGATCCCCTGCAGGCTCAAGCATTTTGGAAGGCCCCCAAGTTCTGCTCAGACCCCAGGGTCCTCTCTTCTTGCCAACTCCCACCTCCAAGGTTTTCCCTGAGCCTCTGCACCCAGCCCAAGTAGCTGACTAATACTTCATGGGGGGGTTCACAGAGGTCTGCCGCTGGCCCCTGTCTTGCATGCTTTCCAAGGCCCTTCTAGAGGGACCCAGGATGGACCCTGCATACATTCTTGGGAAGCTTGGAGTTTGTACTGGGTCCAGATGATTGGCAGGCAGGGGAGGCTGTGTGTGTGGGGGGGGGGCAGGGAAATGAAATAGGAACTTCACACACACTGGTGGAACTTCTGATGAAAATGATACCTGGTGAATTGGGTGGGCAGGGGCAGTGAACGCTTATGGAGAGGTGCTGGAGTGGGTAGCAGTCCTGGATGAAGTTGATGGTCTTCCGTGATCTCTGAGGGGATCTTCAAGCCAGGGACCAGGAGCCTACCTGCCCACAGATCTTGTGATGCCAAACTTGTTCCATTACAGGAGCCAGTGGGGATGGGCCACGGACAATTAAGGGTAACTCACCGTTAACAAGATTGCAGGTCCTTGCAACTCCAACCACACACATGCAAAGCAATGGAGCAAAGTTAGAACCGCACAGAGAACTTGTTTCTAGAAAAAAAATAGTCAAAGCATTTAGAGTTCTGTAATTTGAAAACATGTCATCAGCACTTGGGAAAGGGGGAGGGGCTTTAGAAAAAACTTTGATTAGCTGATGATCATTCTGTCAGGCCACTGAAGTAGACTTTAGAGATGGTACTGAGATGCCTGAGATTTCCACTTACTACCATCTTGTCGTGGTGATGTTCTGGCAGTTCCAGTTAGTCACCCCAAAATATTGATAATTTTAAATTTGGATCCATACAGACATTTCCTTTCCCAAGGTTGCTCTTAAAAATAGATTCTTTTGTGTGACTTTGTGGAATTAAGGCAATAAACCTAAAACCTGAAAGGTGTTAGATGCATCAACCTTATACGTCTGGGGCTAGGAGGAGCTCAGTTGTTGAACTGCCTATATAGCAAGCATGAAGTCCAGGGCTCATATCCCCCACTGCATAAGCCTACTGTGGATGTTGGGGCACAAGCCTGTACTTCCTAGTAGTCTGGAGGTAGAGGCAGAAGGATCAAGGTTCCAGGTCACTTTCGCTACACAGTATCCAGGCCAGCTGGTATAGGAGAGATTCTGTCTCAAAGACAACAGACAAACCAACAAACAAAACTCAGTTATCAGAAGGTCTCCAGAGGTGGTTTGTATGGTAATTAAAAGGTTTGTAATATTCTTCCTAGCTGATATGAAACACTTTTCTAAGTTGCTTAGCTATTTGAGTGTTCAAATAAATGTTCAAAATAAGTGGATATCTTAGGGAGAGGAAGTACAGTGTGTGGAAAGCAATTCTGGGTGTTGTTTAGACATTCTGTTTGGTACTCTGTGAAGCCGCAGAACAGTTTAATTTTTTTATTTATTTTTCTTTTTTTTAATTAAGAGATTTTCTGTTCATTTTACATACCAACCACAGATTCCCCTGTCCTCTCTCTTCCCACCTCCCAGACCTCCCCCCAACACACACCCCCATTCCCACCTCCTCCAAGGCAAGGTCTCCCATGGGGAGTCAGCAGAGCCTATTGAGACCATGATTGGAAAAAGTACAGAGACAACTAGCCAAACTAGTGGAGACACATGAACTGTGGACCAATAGCTGAGGAGCCCCCATGGTACTTGGCTAGGCCCTCTGGATAAGCGAGACAGTTGTTTAGCTTGAACTGATTAGGAGGCCCCCAGGCAGTGGGAATGGGACCCATCCCTAGTGCATGAGCCGGCTTTTTTGGAGCCCAGTGCCTATGGTGGGACACTTTGTGCAGCCTTGGTGCAGGGAAGAGGGGCTTGGATCTGCCTCAACTGAGTGTACCAGGAAGAACAGTTTTATTAAAAGACCTAGAGGATCAATGCTAGCTTCTTTGTAAGCTGTGTCTTGCATCTAGATCTGATATTAGAATTTATAACCCTGGGTGGTGAGAGATGAAATAAGAACCATTTCATTTTTATTCTACAAAAGCTTGGCATTATTCTGCCATTCATTTACTTATCATTTATTCATTTCTTCAACAAATATTTGCTGAACATCAGCTGTGGAGAGTCCACCCTGGTCCCAGGTGGTAGAAATAGAATGGTTGAAAAGAGACACAACTGCTCCCCTCACAGTGTGCAGGGTTCAACAGAGGAGCAAAGGAAACAGGAATGAGGAAAGAGTGTATTCAGGGACGATATCTGGAAATCCTGAGGAGGTGGGGGGTGGGAACAAGGGAAAAGAGAGGCAGGGGGAGGGAGAGGTGGGTGGAGGGAGAGGCTGAATGATTCTAAGCAGAAGAAAGGTTCAACTAAAGGAAATGTAGGCAGAGCCCAAAGCAGAAAGAGGATAGGATCTTCTGTACACAGTCCATCAAAATGTTCAGATGTGACATGGGGCAGTCAATGCATCTGAAGGCTTGAGAGAAATAGCTAGTTTGGGCACCATTTCCAGGAAGAAGTAGCTGAACTTGAGGTACAGAGAGAGACAAAAGAGGATGAAAGGTCTTTGAACTTTCCTAGCTGGACAAATGGAGGGTGTGAGCACCTGACTTCTGGACAAATGGAGGGTATGAGCACCCGACTTCTGGACAAATGGAGGGTGGGAGCACCCGACTTCTGGACAAATGGAGGGTGGGAGCACCCAACTTCTGGACAAATGGAGGGTATGAGCACCTGACTTCTGGACAAATGGAGGGTGGGAGCAACCGACTTCTGGACAAATGGAGGGTGGGAGTACCCGACTTCTGGACAAATGGAGGGTATGAGCACCTGACTTCTGGACAAATGGAGGGTGGGAACACTGGCTTCCTTGGTCTTGGAATCAGGGTGCAGATATAAGTCCGGCAGAAGTTTACTAGGAAGGAAGGACCATCTGTCGGTCTTATTGGCTGAAGATGGATTCATTCACTCAAAAATCTTCAGCATTAGCACTGGCCGGTTTAACCACTGCCTTACTGCCACTGACTGGGTATGTTTTTCTTCCTTTTTGCTGACTGGACCCCAGGCTCTTTGACTGCCTGGTATCTTTGAGCATTTCTCGCCTGCATTCGGGAGTTGCTCAAGCGCCTAGAATTAGATGCCTTGTAAGTCTTCATCCTGGATTCAGTTGACACCTGAGAGGTTTCACTGTGGGCAAATCACTGGCTGTGCCTTTCCCCTGGAATCAACCAGTTTTCTTCCCATTGCTGGGATGAAAATTTTCTCTCAGTTATTTTGAGAAAAACAGATTTTTTTTTTTTTTTTTTTACTGTTTCTGGATCTTAGCCGTTAGTGAAACACAGAATCTATAAAGCTGTTAGAATGAAGATGTTTTTGGCATAAAAACCAAGGGTGAGAGAAGCTGTTGAAATGCTAGATGTGCGTTACACGTGTGTTTCTCACATTACTTCACACTCCTCTGCTGGTTAGGAGGCCACCAACTCATCAAAAAGTCTGCTATCCACGGACGTTCACAAGTCTTTCCTGTTATTGTAAACGTCATTTTTGTAGGAATGGATGGTGGTAGCCCACCCGAAGACACGTGTCATAAGTCCTCAGGATCTCATGAGTACCCTGAAGAGATTGCTGGAGTTCTCCCAAGGGAACCTGCACTTTCATGACAAAGAGGATGTCGAATGGCTCCTTAAGCTGAATCTAGGGGAGACTTGGGAAAAGAATTGGTTCCTCAGATGTTCTAATGATGATCTTTGGATGTCAATTTTCCAACTAAATTTAGGCCTTCACCTGGCTAGTCTGGTTGGTTAAGGTTTGAATGTGGCTGATGCCAAACTGAATAACTAAAGGTGAAGCTAGCAGGCTGAACCCAGACCCTTTCATGCTTTATTAGACGTCCTCAGATACTGCAGGTTGTCATTTTTGAATCTTTATTAAATTTTAGTGACTACAATTTTGAGTTCTTTTAGACTTGCTCAGTTTTATTAAATGTCTGAGAATGCTGACTTCTGTCATGTGTAGAAATTAATCTTACACAATAGTCCTCAACCCTGTTTTGCACATTAGGCCCACCTGGTAAATATTTGAAAATACAGGGCTAGGGAGGTAACTCGGTCTGTGGAGTGTTTCAACCCTAGCATCCACTTAAGGAAGAGCTAGGTGGCAGTCATCTTAGTGCCATCTGGGGAGGCAGAGACAGAAAGATCGGGGGCTTACTGGCCTGTCAGTTTAGCCAAAGTGGTGAACTCAGAGGCAATGAGAGACCCTGTCTCAAAAGTAAGGTGGAGAATAACTGACTAAGACTAAAACACTGGGTGTCCACCTCTGGCTTCTAACACGCACGCACGCACGCACACACACACACACACACACACACACACACACACTTATGTACTGTGGACATCCTAAAACCAGAATCTTTGTGAGAGGAGAGAGAAGTGACCAAGTATTAGCAATCTATTAAACTCTGAAATGATTCTAGCATGCAGTCAAAAGCCATCTACACGGAGTGAACCAGCTCTTGAACATCACTTGTTCTAAAGCAGAGGACTTCGGATGGTCCTCTACTCGGCAGCATCAGCTTTATGAGGAAACTCTTTAGAGATGTCAGTTCTCAGACGGCACTACAGACTCCTGAGTTAGGAGCTGTGTGACTTCCTCGTTGTCAATGTCTTACTAGTGTTTCTTCCCCACTTAGGAAACTGCTTCTTCGTTTTATTGTACTATGTGTGGCGTGGATTACTGTTCGTGCGCAGGGACAAGGTAAGGGGGATTATTTTGTTACTTGTTCTTTAAGAATATGTATGAGCTGAGTTTGGTAACATAAATGTGCAGTCTTGGCATGTGGGAAAAAGAGACAGAAAGACATGAAGTTCCAGATAAGTATGGGAGTTATTTTTCTAATTACTGTAAAAAATTTCACGTCCAAAGCTGCTTGAGGAAGGGCGTGTTTATTGGACTCATGGTGTGAAATGCTGTCCATCACGGCCAGGGAAGCACAGAGGGAGGAGCTTGAGGTGGCGGCCTCCATCGCATCTGTGTGCACATGCTCAGTTCGCGTTCTCCTTTTTGTTCAGTCCAGGACCCCAGCCCATGGAAGGGTGAGGCCCACATTTAGGGTGGATTTTTCTACCTCATTTACTCAGTCTAGAAACTTGCTGACAGATATAGTCAGAAATTTATTTCCATGGAGATTCTAAATCCCATCTAGATGACAGTCAGGATTTGCCATCAGGGACAGTCACCCTTGGCTACCTAGCAAGTCAGCCACCAGCCTGGGCTACATGTGACCCTGTCTCAAAACAATCAAACAATATTTCTGCTTGCTTGCCTCAGCCAAGGCACATTCCTGCTAAGTCATCATAACCTGAAATTCAACATTAGACCATAATAGGAGATTATAGCCAGGTCAGGAGGACACAAGGGTACCAAAAAACATCAATTTGGGGGGTAAATATGACCTTTAAGAAATTACTCAGATCTTCCGTCTGTGAAATTGCTTACATTTTTAAGCAAAGTCTCTATAAAAGGGAAGTTTTGTACAGTGGAAAGGCTTTGCTTGTGACTTCATTTCAAGTGGGAGTTCCTGGGGGTGGCAGACTGTAACTGAATAACCTTTGACCTTCTTGAAACAACACACGCATGTAATAAATGTTCCGTTTGGATTTGCATCATTCAGAAGCAAAATTTGCATATTAGTGGGCTCCGAACATTATTTAATTCCTGTGGGGTGGTCTAGAGAATAGTGTTTTGGTTTGGCCTGCTAGCTTGTTGCACTCAGAAAACTTTGTATATCCTACTTTATTCATTTATTAAACAACATTTTAAAGTGTCTGTTTCCCAATAAATATCCTACTATCCAATGACTGAAGTATAAATACAAAAATATCTCTGGCTTCCAAGTGAAAATAAAAGTGGCTTTGTCAGAGGTTCAAAAAATTTTTCAAAGAGAAAATCCAGGAAATGTGCTGGATTTAAGAAGACCTTAGCAGTGTGGCCTCTAGGTTGTTTTCCTCTCTCAGTTTTGTATAGCTCCGTGCAGCTGTCCAGACTCTGATACAGTCAGCTTTTCAACTTAACGATAAACTCAGTGAGCCTCTGGTGACCCGAGTCCATGCACCAGATAACAATATGAAAGAATGAGAAGTAAAGAGATTAAAAATGAGGTATTTGTTTGCAAAAAGAAGGTGTGCAAAGGAAGAGACGCTCTTCTCTCTAACAAATCAAAGTGGTGGTCAGTAGGGGCTGCAGTCATGGCTCAGTGGTTAAGAGTGTTCACTGGACTTGCAGGGGACCCGAGTTCTGTTCCCAGCACTCACTTTCTGCTCACAGCTGCCCGGAACTCTTCTGGTTCCAGAGGACTTGACCCTTTTCTGGCTTCCAAGGGCCACCCATGTGCATGTGGCGTGCACACACAAGGACAAATAAATCTTACAAAAAGGGAAAAATAACAAAAATCATGTTATTATAGTGAGCACAATCATGACTTGCAACCTTAATGGGTCAAATCTCAATTTGAGCTGGGGACTCAGTGAGAATCTCAGAAGTATGTCTGTACTTGTGAGACATTTTAAAACTTAAAAACAAGTATCAGAGTAATTCCCGCATATGGCTTAAGGGTAAGTTGCCCTGAGAAATCAAATCTTTTGCCTTTATCTACTCTGAGACTCTCTGACACCTTTTTGATTTTAATTAAAAAAAATAATATGCTTAAATATTTTATTGACTTCCTATTATTGATGATGAAGATTTAATGTTTTATATAATGCTAATTCTTCCCCTCCTATCACTTCAATATAAATTCATAACTTCTTGGCTCTCATAATTTACCTTATTATGTCCATGTACTTTTTTTGTTAACAATGCCTCGAGATTACTCACTGTTTATTCCCATTGCTTTTATGGACATTCTATGACATTTTAAGTTATTTATTCATATGCTACAAGAAATTCTAAGACAACTTTAAAAAAATTTTCTCCCCAAACATACCATAGTTCTTGAACATTTTTAAAGTTTGGCTTTGCCTTATTTTCCTGGAGGAAACCTTCCAGAAGCTACAGTTTTGCTCAACTGTCGACTGTTTAGTTCACACTGCCTCTGCTGTTGGCGTCTCTCATCCGTGTTAGATCCATTCTCTTGGAACTCACTTCTTTTGGTCCATTTCCCTGTGTGTGGGATGTGCATGGTGCAGCTGCATCTCTAGCATACAGGCTAAGCTGGGGCAGCTTGGGAAGCATTGCATTACTGAGAAGCTGTCTGTCTAACCCTCACAGGGAAGGGGAGTCAGTGTGGGTGAGTAGAGAACCTTTTTCTGTAAGTTTTTTCTTCTCTGAAATTGAAAGGCTTTTGTGGTTTTTGTCTCTTGACTTGCGGAGCTGTTGTTAAAATTGATAGAGTAATTCTTGGTAGTTCACTTAGGACCTGTTCTTTGTCTTCTCGATGTCTTTATATTCACTTGTTCTTGATGTTTTGAGGTTTATAATAATGTGTCATGATATGAGTCTCTCCATCCTGTTGGGTACACAGTGGGCCTTTTCGATGTGGAAGCACCATTCACTTTCTGGAAATTTCCATTCATTATGGCTGTGTTTCTAGTGAACTCCTTTTGTTCTGCAGTTTCTGTTGCATACTCGAATCTCCACAATTGAATTATTTATTTTCTTACTTTACGATCCTCTTTTCCATCTTTGTTACTTCCCTGAGTTACTCTTCTGAACATTTTCATTTCCATTTATCTGCATGTTGCCCCTCCTCACTCTGATTCTTCTTCTCCTTCCTTATAAGAAGCAGCATCTTGGTCGTGTTTCCTGGGTGCGCATCCTGCTCTAAACTCGCTAAAGGTGAGAATAACATTTTGAGCTTTTCTTCTTGTGCTGTTTTTTTTTCTTCCAAGTTTTCTTTGTTTTGATCTGATTTTTATATTGCAGATATTCTTTGAGAATCTGCAGTTGTCTCTGTTATCATTTAAAAATAAGACAGTAAAAATACATTTGGGAATTATTTTCATGTAGGCCTGACAACTGAGATGCTTCACGTGAGGATGTTGAAGGCCAGGCCTGGCCGACTACCTGGTTGCAACCCAGTTGTCTGGACCCATGAAATGTCTTTAGCGAGGACCCCTCCCCCAATTTTACATGTGTAATAAGATCATGGCGGTTACCACTGTTGAAGTCCAGTGAAAAAGAGCCTGGGACGAAGGGGTTGTTTTCTAATGTATCATGTAGATCTCTCGGGATTCCCTTATTCTGAATATGGTGCTTCCTCACCTTCTGTTGTGATGGGGTCATATTTCAACATCATCAATCTCTACTTTCCTATTATGGTCTCAGAGTTTCTTACACAAATGCTTAGCTACTTCCCACTATCCCAACACCCCAATTTGAAATCCCAAGCATCCAGTGAACTAGTCCCTCCCACTCCTGAGCCTTTCAGGATGTTTCCCTGAGCTGACCTGTTGCCTGTGGTTGTCTGCCTCTGCAAGTCTTGGAGGTCACTCTTTCAGCTCCTCCATGCATTAAGAAAAAAAAAATCTCTTAACGTCATTTGCCTGCTGCTGTCTCTTCTACTCACCCACTTCTGTAGACTTGAACCATACTTCCTTCTTTTCCTCAGAAAGATCTTGAAGATTGAATGAAAAAAAAATCTGTGACTTTCTACAATTTCAGTTATTTCTTAAATTTTAACACAGCTAAGACAAGCCACCTTAACTATCATCATAATAGATAGAAATTCTCTGCTTGCCTTCTAGTCCGTTGTTGGGTGTCAGTGAAGAAGGGAGGCTTTTCAAGCTAAGGTGACTCACAGAAGATGAAGCTTTCTGGGGATCTGCTTGGCTGGGTGGCTGTCTGCCTGCTGCAGCACGCCTTTCTTCTTTTGTCACTGGCTTCCGGTGAGACGTGGCAGCGGGATGTGGTGCCACTCCACAGTGGGTCACACTGGACTGATTGTGTAACTAACTCTCCAAAGGCATCGTATCTCTGGTTCAGGACCGCAAGTGTGAAAACACATGCAGACACTCCCTTAGGCAGAGGAGTGTCTCCTGTGTACGTTCATGCAATGTCACACAGAGGGTGTTCATTCTAGCTACAGCAACTCCACCGCCTTACACCGGGCACTTCATCAACAATTTTGATATGTAGCTTAAAGCTTCAGTTCTCACTTTATAAACAAGTTTGCATTGATCAGTTTATACAGAATGAATGTGTTACTTACATTAAGAAAACTTTAAAGAAACAACTGTTGCTTTTAACATACCCACTGTGCCAAAGGTGTTTTAAGACCCAGGTGTTCTGGAACCATAGCCCAGGTCTATGTCAGATTATACTGCTAAGTAGTTACGTGACCTTGGATGAATTCCTGAAATACCGTGAGCCTCATTTCTAGCAGATCAAAATGGAGATAAGAGTCACAATGCACATGGTTTAGAGTGAATGAAATGAGACAACACGTGCAAGGTGTTTAGGTGATGACAGAGCAATACATTTTTCTAGAACGGAAGACCACAGTCTAGACCCACTTCTCTTCCCATATCCTCAGGGATTTGAAAAAGTAAAAGCAACTGATCGTAAATCATTTCCTTTAGTTCCTTAACTCGGTGACCTGGAGCCAGGAAGCTTATATTTGAGTCACGTTTTTGGCACTGTTTGGAAGTGACGAAAACAAACCTTACAAGAGGAATATAGGGAGATTGTCCAGTTAATCTGGTCATTTTATACAAATTGGCAAGGAAAAGAAAAGTATGGTGAGCATTATGTAATCTTTCTTATAAACCTGGTGGTTTCATTTTAAATGATAACTTTTTAAAGATTGTTTTTATTTATTTATTTTAAATGTCATATATGCATGTGATCTATTTTGATCTTTAACCACCCACCCAGTACCTTCTTCAAATTCTTTCCAGGACCCATCAACCCATACACTTCCCAACTTCAAGTATTCTTTTAAAATTTTATTATTATTAATTGCTCTGAGTCCAATTAATGCTGACAATGTAGGAATGGATGTGGGAAAATCACTTCAATTTTTTAAAAATTTGGCATAAGTGCAGCATCAGAAAGAATATAGTGGTAAGATGTGGCTGGCCAATATGTATGAAAAGTTAAAATATTGAGAAGTTGTTAGAATTAATATATATCCATTTAGATTTTAATAGTAAGAGTTAACTCTACAACTTGTTAGGCTCTAAAACTTGATAACTTTTTTTAAAAAAATCACTTAAATTACAATTGCTAATAAATATAAGACATCTCTAAGCTTTCAGGGATAATCATATATGGCCCTTGTTTCTCCAACTTGGGATGGGATGTTGACAGGTCTGCATCTGAAAGAAAAAAAAGTTGATTCTTGTGCTACCACATCTGGTTTTTTAAGGCATGGAGTGTACACCCCATGCATCAATCACAATTATTGTATTTACAGAGACTGGGGTATAAGGCATAGTGTTAGCATCTGAGACTGGACTCCCCCCCACCCTCCTTCATCCATCCCTCGACTCTATTCCATTCCCTCACATTTTCTTTTTCCTCTTTGGAGAAGGGGCAGTCCAACAGGATGGCACATGGTGCATGTAGTAATTGTCATAGGCTCGGGTGCCTGGGTCAGGAGAATCTCTCAAAGCCAGGGATTTGAGGCCAGGCTAGAAAGAATAGTAAGATCCCGCCTTTAAAATAAAAAACAAAACAAAATAATGTGACACTTGAGCTAAGTCCTGTTGGGGGGTAAATCCTAGTGTGGGTAGATACTCTCAGTGGGACTTTGAGTGGGATTTTAAAAACTGACAAGCTTTGGTGATGAAAAAGTTTAGAAAGAGTAAAAATACCCAGAATGGAGGACGCTGTGGCACAAGCGGCTGTACCGTGGACAAAGGTGAGTATGTGAGAGAGGGCATTGTTCCCAGAACCTCCCTTAGTTATGACACCAAGTTCAAGTTCAAAGATTCCCCAAGACCACTGCCAGCTTCAAAACCCTAGAAAAACTCACAAAATTTACAGAAATCTATTAAATTCACCATGAATTTTTATCATTGCAAAAGCAGCTGATTAAACTTAGTCCAGGGATGAAGGGTTTAGAAATTGAAAGCCCACTAAGCACAAGCGCCGGGAGTTCAAAGTGAGCTCAGTAAGCTTAAAGACTAAGAGAAGATGCGTTTGTCTGGAATAGAATAAGGTGGGACGAAACAACAGGAAGTGAGGCAAGCGCGGTAAGACAGGAACCCATGGCACAGATCTCGTGCACCACACAAAGCCGTTGCAGGGTTTGAACCAGAGGTGGGTCATAATCTCACGTATGCTATAGAAAGATCAGGTTGGCTGCCTATGTGGTTGTGGGACTCTAAAGTATGAAAACTGAAGTTTGGGGAAATATGTTGAGTTAGAACTGCTTTGGGGACATGTAATTTCTCCTAGATAAATTCAGCAGAGAGTTGGAGATGCAAAGCCAGAAGCGAGGTCTGTGAGTCAGAATATGTGGTCGCTGAAGCTATGGTTTGAATGACGCCATTGGGCCTGCTGTTTACAGAAAAGAGGGCACGGCTGTTGTCTTGGTGACAGCACCATTTATTCCACATTTAAGAAGCAGATAGAGGAGGGGGTACAGTCCATTCTGTTTTTAGGTAAAGCGAGATAAGTTACTAAAAGTCACTGAGGTAAGGGACCAACTCTTTGAGATTGTATCCAATGGACGCCTCTGCACTCCCGCGTTGAGTGACCTTGGAAATATAATTTAACTCCAAATTTTCCTAAGTGTAAGATAGGAGTGACAGTAGGATCTGCTTAAAAGGTTGTGAGAATTGCGACAATGATGAGAATTATGAACATGTTCTTAGAGAAGTACTAGGTACATAGGAAGAATTTAGTGCATGTCATCATGTTCTTTAAGAAATAAGGCCACTCTCGTACCTTGTCAATAATCTATTGTTTTTCAAATGGTAACTAATTTCTTCACTGATATGAATTAATGATCTGATTTGATTTTTTGGTTAGGGCTACTCATGAAACTAACTCATTTCAGACAACTTACTTATTGTTGTATATACATTAGTACCAAATATCTAAATCTAACTCCAAATTATAATTTAGTGATGTCTAAGCCAGGCTTAAGGACTAACGAGCTTTCATTGCTCTCCCTCCCTCTGTCTCTCCCCCAACTCTGCCATCATGTTCCCACCTCCCCTCTACTCCCTCCTTCCAGTTTATCCAGGAGATCTTAACCCTTTCCTAGGGCAATCCGTGTGTGTCCCTGGGAGCGGGAGAAGGGGAGGGAGGTGGAACAGGGGTTGGTATGTAAAAGGAAAGACTTTTTTAAAATAAAAAAAAAAGATTAAAGATCTTGGGTTCTAGATGGAAGTCTCTCTCTGTCTCCCCCTCCCTCTCTCTCTCTCTATATATATATATCTGTCTCTCTCCCTCTCTCTCTCTCTCTCTATATATATATATATCTGTCTCTCTCCTCTCTCTCTCTTCCTATACTTCTTTACTTTCTTGTCTTCTTCTCTTTACTGCTATTTTTCTCAATCTCTCTTATATGTGCCTTCTATCTTTGAGTTTCCTGTTCTCTTTTCTGTCAACTTCTGCCCCAAAATGTGTTTAGTCTGTGACAGATTAAAACCAGGATGCTTGTGTGACTCTGCCTGAGAAGTTCATATCCATCCACCTCATATTTGGGGACAATAACAGACAAACAAACAACCCTACCCAAGTCTAGCTTAATGAGCAAAGGCGTTTCCATGGTAACGTCCAGGAGCGTAGAGGATGCAGGCAGTGCATCACCAAAAATCCCACCCCAACATGGGTGATGACTCAGAACAGCTACGTCCCCAGAGCCCCTTGTGTAGCTTTGAAACAGCTCCCACACTGAAGTCTCTTCCTTCTTAGTATTTGTGGATGGAAAGGTCCCTTCTCTGTCTTGTGAGTCCTGTGATCCTTCATAGCTCCCTTTGTCCCTCCAGAAGGGAATGTTTCATTTCAGAGGAAACAACTTCACAAGGAATGGATGCCAGTTTAACTAGAGAGTATTCCTCACCATGCAATTTCAGTGGGGAAAAGTAATCCTGCCATGGTTACTTAGTGAGGTCTGTAAAAGTGATGTATGAAGAACATGGCAGCCATCAGGCCACGGGATGATCTTGAGGTCAGACTGATGACTCCAGTTCAGCTCTTTACTAGTTGTATGACCTTGATTCCATTCTATCGTTTCTGTTTCCTGGCTTCATCATTTGTGAAGTGAGCAGAGACTTTGACTTTCTTTTAGACTTATTTTATTTTACATGTATAAGTGTTTTGCCTGCATGTATGTCTCTGCACCAGGTACCAGACACCTGCTGAGATCAGAAGAGGGCATCAGCTCCATGAAACTGGAGTTATTGATGGTTGGAAGCCACCACATGGTTGCTGGGAACCAAACCCAGGTCCTCCACAAGAGTAACAAGTATTCTTTATTGCTGAACCTTCGCTCTAAGCTCTGGGCATAGACTAAATAAAATGAAACTTTAATACATTATCTTCCCACTTCTGCTTGTGCTTACCACACAGCAGAAACAAGCTAGACAGAAAGAACAAGTAAATTTGGAACTTGTCAGTTTAGGGGAAAAGAAACGAGATATGAAATCTACAAGGGCTAAAATATGAAGAAAAACGGAGATGGCGCATAGAGACAATACAACTCAACAGTAGCATCCAAGAAAGCAGGAGCAGAAACAAAACCTCTAAGAGGAAGTACTGAATATTTAACCCTGGCACACAGGAAGTGCTGGGGGTCTAAGCAGGGCAGACGCTGCTGGGGGAAGACAAGACAGAAGCGCAGATTCTATAATTGGCGATGAGGGAGAGCTCAGGAAATGGAAAAACCCGCTTCCCGAGGCTATGGGTTCATTCTGAAGCTTGAACAAGTAAGTAGGAATGAGCCGAGAGGAAGGAGAAAGAGATAGGTCGAGCTAGCTGAGCATGTCCTCCAGGATTAGCATGGTTCACAGACAGGGGGAACATAAAGGGATAATTTTAGAAAGAAGATGCTGGTCACGTTGAGGGAGTTTGGAGAGCTGGAAGGCGTGGTCCTCTTCTCACTGCATCTCTATGCTGGATATGCTTGGCTGGGAAATAATAGGCAAGTAAAAGGATTTGATGCAACGTAAGTAGAAACATACCAAAGAAAAATGCAAACAAATGTGTAACACAAATCTTAAATGGTCTTACCAATAAAAAAAAAAAAAACAGGAGACAAATATTGGGGTGAATTTTGAAAGATCAGAGAAGCAGAACAAGCCACAGCTAACCTCACCTCACCAACTCCTCATTGGATCCTGTTTCCACAAAGCTTCTGAGTCCTTATCTGAATGGATCTCAGCTGAACTGCTGCTAAAAGCCTAACAGCTTAGAAGCCTGAAAAGCCACTAGTTCCTGGTCCTCACGCCTTATTTACCCTTCTGCTTCCTGCCATCACTTCCTGGGATTAAAGGCATGTGTCTTTCCCAAGCAAGACATAAGATATCAAGTCCTGGGATTAAAGGCGTGTGTCACCATGCCTAGCTGTTTCCAGTGTGGCCTTGAGCTCACAGAGATCCGGATGGATCTCTGTCTCCTGAATGCTAGGATTAAAGGCATGTGCTACCACTGGCCAACCTCTATGTTTAATATAGTGGCTGTTCTGTTCTCTGATACCCAGATAAGTTTATTGGGGTGCACAATATATCAACCACACAATGTAGCAAAAAGAATGATGCATACAAAAATATTGCTATGAGACAGTTAGATATTCTGACTACTTATTTAAAAAAAAAAAGGAAAAACTCAAGCCAGATCACCTCTGTGAAGAGAGATGATGAAGCAGCTGGCAAGAAGTTAAAATAGATTTGAGTTGTGGGTTTATGGAGCTCAAAAGTCATAGAAATAAAACCTTATAGACTGAGATAATATTGGAAAGAACACAGAAGGAAATTACACAGTGTAGGAGACAGAGTAAAAACAGAAATGGATCTAACTAACAAATTAAGAAATTTCTAATGGATTGCTTGTATAAAGGTAAAGAAATAGAGAATACAGGAAGTGAACAGTGAAGTCTAACTCCATGGGGCATATTAAAGTCTCCACAAATACCTTTGCAGGTGCTTATGAAACATTATTGGGATTGAAAAATATTCAGGCTAAAATCAATTTTCGCTGCTCTCTGATCACATTGTTGTTAGGTCAGATTTTAGTAACAACACCAGACAACAAAGTAAAATATAAAACTTGTAACAGGAACCTTAAAAAGACATAGGAAATACATAAACATAGTTTCTGAAAAACCAGCAGTGAAAACAGAATCTATGAACTCTAGCAGATATGACTAACGCATTGCTCAAACAGATGCTTAATTAAATACATTTGTAACCAAGTAACTCAACTTCCCAAATTAGAAAAAAAAGTAGAAAAAGTTTAGGTTAAAACCTGATACTGACTTGTTACATAGAAAATAGACAACAGTAGAAAAGTAAATCAAAAGGCTTCATTTTTGAGATGATCAGGTAGAGCAAAATACTCAAATCAGAAAGGGAAGTAAAGAATTGCAAAAGTATGTCACCAGAAAAGGACCATGAAGAATATTACACGGAGATTTCTGAGTAGTACATTTAATATCCTTCATGAAATTTATTGTTTCTTATAAAAATGCAAACTTTAGGGTGTTTGTATTTTTACAGATAAGCGACTCCAGGTGCAGTCATGAGTTAGGGCTCAACACAAAACAGAGGAGGCTGAACACTGAGGACTCAGTGAAAAGCCACCTGGTGAGTTCTATGAGTCATGAGAAACAGAGAGATGATTCCAGAATCATTTAAATGTACTTAATTATTAAGCTTAGTTAATGTTCCGCATGATAATGAAATTGTAATCTGATAGGCATAGGACAATAAGGCAAAATGGTGGCTTAGCTGAACGTGTATTGATGCTTGAATTCTACCTGAGTCGTTAGTGGAGAATGTGACCAAGTGTGAAATAATGGCACACAACAGCAAGCAGACTGTTTTAGGAATGCATTCTCAGTTCAGGAACAGAGAGCTTACTGAGGGATAACTGTTCCAAGCCATCTGACTCCTTTCCAAGTAATTCACTATAAATACTACAATACAGCAGAACTGGAGAAAGCATACTGAAGTACCGCTAAGATATCAAGAACACATTTGTAGGTTTTCAGAGTAATACTCTTCCTCATACCATCTCATTGTAAGAGAATCAAACTACTAGTTGAAACAGAGGCATTCTTGCAAGGCAGGTTTTCTGAGGACAAAGACCAACCCTTAATCTCACATTAGAGACTTATCTTGTGTCAGACTGACTGACTTACTTGAAAGATAATGTGTCCATAATGATTTTGAATTATGAATAATGATTTTCACAGACTCTATGGCAATATATACTTTAAATTTAAGCACTGTAATGTTCAAAGAAGCAGCACTTCTCCATGACTTTGTCCTGAGATTGAGATGTGCATATACTTAGAGTCAGAGAGCGCTGGGCAGGAATCCCTCAAGTCACAGATTGGCATGGCACATGCTCTAAGAGTGTGACTTTTGTTAAGGATTGGTGATAAGTACAGTTAACAAATTTATCTGATAAGTAATTTATTTTTCATATGAAAACAATCATGTTGTGGATTATAATAATTTTACATTAGTTATAATGAAATACCATGAGAGAGCAAAGGTATTTTTTTTTGCAAATTATATGCTATTGCTTTAAAATGGGCCACTGAATCTTTGGGGGAACTTAAATTCCTGCATTGTTGTTGAAAATATTTTTATGGAAAAGTTTGAGCCTCACTATCACATATCTTAGATGTAAACGGTTATGCCCTTTGTAATTGCTACAACGATTTCATTAACAACTGTTAATTGCACTCACTCACTGGAGTGTTTGTACGTATCTCTGTGAGAAGCACTTTAACTCTAGCACTAGATTACACATGAATAGTATTCTGTAATTCTTCATTGTGATGCATAGTTGTCAGACTTGGGCCTCGGAGTCGCTCTTCATGCTTTATTCTTTCAATGAACAGAGACTGTCAAATATCTACTGCTTTGCCACAAAAGGAAAAGTAATGGTGCCAGACATTCCTAGCTAACTTCAACTTTTTTTATTTTCCTTTACATATTACAATTCTTTGCTATTTTTACCCAGAGATTATTACAAGCACACATAGATGCAGATGGGATCATAGGATCACACCTTTGACTAAGCTGGCTGTAGTTTTAAGAAAGATTCATTTATTATTTAATGAATGGCATGAAAAGCTATATGGCTCTAAAGATTACATGAAATCTGATTGCTTTCTGGTGGGACAAGCTCATTCATTCAGAAATTTGAGAACTGATTGCAAGGAAATAGTAGAAGCATAATAATGAATCAGACAGAACCTGTCTTTCAGGACTTTATAATTGAGTGAGAAAGGCAAGCAGATCACTACTGACAATAATATAATGAACAGTAGATCTTTAAATCCACAATTATATTAAAGCCATATTCTAGAAACTACACATTACATAATAAATATTGAAAAAGAGTCTACAAATTGGGTAAAAATCACTGAAGAGAACTGGAAATGTGAAAGACAGAGAAATGTGGAGGAGACAGAAAAAAAGAACGATGCTCACAACAAAGCGAATTTAAATCTCCTTTTATGCATCACTCAAGAATCTGGGTGACCAAGGTGCTTTAAGTGTGATATATAATTAAAGTATTAGTCACAGAAAGCTTCAATTAAATTCCCAGAAGTTTGAAAAATTAGAATTTAAGTGATGGTGTGAACTTAATTTATAAAAAGAATTGTGAGTTACAAGCTACTCTCATCAACAGGGTCTCAGTTTTGTCCAAACATAGATGTCATTAAATGTTGTTATAAGTTCAGGACATGAGTGACATTTCAGAAGCTGTGAATGTGCATTTATAGTGAAGGGACAAGAGTTCGAATAAAATGGAAAAGAACAAAGGAGCAACTGGTTTTTAAATTATTTGGGGGGCTAAAATATATTGATGTGTGTGGGTGGGTGGGATGCATGTACACTTGCTTCATTCAAATTATTGGACATAACATCTCTCTTACTAGCGTTTGTTATCTAGAAATCACTTGTTGATAGAGCATGCTTATATTGATTGGAAAAAGTTTTGTGTTTATACTCAAGCATTTGTATGGATATATAAGTAAGATCCTTTCTACCTTCCTCTCTTTTCACTTCCAGGCATAGATATTCTTCATCGACTAGGCCTTGGAGGCAAAGATGTAAGATACGCATCATCAGTGACTGCTGTGCCGTCGTCATCCACACCGTTACCTCAGAGGGTCCATTTAACAGAATTTGGTGTCATTTTAAAAAACAATGCCTATATTGAGTCACCTCTTGTAAACATTTTACCAGTTAGCTTAAGACAGCCACTGACAATATTGATTGGGTTGCAGTCACGTAAAGTGAACAATGCATTTCTCTTTAGCATTCGCAATAACAACAGGCTGCAATTAGGAGTCCAGTTACTACCTAAGAAACTAATAGTGCATGTTGGCGGAAAGCAATCGGTCGTTTTCAACTACAGTGTCCATGATGAGCAATGGCACTCATTCGCCATCACTGTCAGAGATCGGGTTGTCTCCATGTTTGTTGAATGTGGGAAGAGATATTTTAGTGGAGAGACTACTTCAGCAGCTCAGACCTTTGACTCTCGTAGTGTGTTCACCTTGGGAAGTGTGAATAATAATTCTGTCCACTTTGAAGGAACAGTGTGTCAGTTGGATATTATTCCTTCCACAGCAGCATCTGCTGACTATTGTAGATACAAGAAAGAGCAGTGCCCCCGAGCAGACACATCCCAAGCTGAAACAAGCCTTCCTCACGCAGCCGTAACGCCAGCCAGACACCCTGAGCACACTGCCTGGCCCAAAGGATTTGGTGAAGCAGAATCGCCACAGAAGACATTCACAGAACAACACACTCCCTGGCCCAAAGGATTTGGTGAAGCAGAATCGCCACAGAAGACATTCACAGAACAACACACTCCCTGGCCCAAAGGATTTGGTGAAATGGAATTGCCACAGAAGACATTGTCTGATGGCAAAAACATTCTAAATATCAGAAATAACGATTCTTCCACAGTACATAAAAGCCAAGAGTACCAGATATCAAGGTCCCAGTTAACATCTTTCCTTTCAGAAAACGTATCGGCTGTGACTATCCCAAACTACGGAATTCAAGCTAAAAATGTCATCATCAAGGAAGAGAGAAACTTAAACCTGTCAGTGTCTCATCATCACCGTAGTGAGGCAAGAATAAATACAGAGGAGAAATGTAGCCCTCTCTTAGCTGGACCAGACAACATCACTCATGATGAGGAAGCAGCTGCCCTGGCCCTGCCTAAGCAGGCACCATCTAGCATTGTACACGCAAACCAAGAGGCCATGACTCATCTCAAGAAGGCTGTCCCAACAAACCTACACACCAATGAACTCAGGGAAATGGAACCGATTGCAAACACCACCCTGTATAGAGTGACACATGGGCCCTCTCTAGATAACCACCTTGAACTAAGGACGGAAGGTGAATTTCACCCTGATGCTGCTTACACCACTGGAAACAGCCATGAAGGCCAGCCTTATGACCAGCCTTATGATTACTATTACTATGAGGATTACAACGCAGTGCTTGACATGGAGCATCTGAGAGGGCCTAAAGGGGACACTGGACCTCCTGTAAGTTGGATTTTTCTTTTTACACTATGTCTTAATGCACTAACCTACCTTGTATTTCAGTGTCTGGACCATACAACATAGGATAGACCAGAGCTGTCTAAGAAATATATCCTGCCACAGTGGGTGACGTTACCCTTGTTCTAACAAATCAGCCAGAGTGCAAACCTGTCTCAAATTATACTTTTTTTTTAATTGGCAGGCTGAAAAGTTACCTAATTCTTGGTGCAGAGGTGGAGAGACTATATGGTTTTCTAATTCAGTTGAAATCCAACCAAGAATTTTAACTACAAAGTATAGATTTATATTCTTTATAAAAAAACAAAAACATGGGCTCAATGCCTAGTTATGTTAAAAGGATATATAAAAGTTAGATTATGGAAAAATATAGTAAGTATACTCATTAAGTATGCTTTTATCAAAATAATATCAAATGGATTAGTAAAGTATATTATTTGTTTTTTAGATAGGTGTTATTTTGTAGACAAATGCTAGGAAAAAAACAAACTGTGATGTTATCAATCTCAGTGAAATATTTTCATTTCCATGGTGAATAATGTATTTCATTATCTCTTTAATGATGTAGTCAACTTACAAATGGGTTAATATAAACTCTACTTACTTAATATAAAAATACACAGTCAATCTACTTTGGGGAGAAAAAGATCAGCCTACTTAATGGAGAACCCAAGACAATCTACTAATGTGTCCTAAGGCACTGCTTTTTATTAGTATTTTTATTGTCTTGTGTGTGGGGATGTTTTGCCTGCATGTGTCTCTGTACCACATGGATGTCTGGTGGCCATGGAGGCCAGAAGAGGGCATTCAGTCCCCTGGAGTTACAGGCTATTGTGAACCACCACGTGGGTGCTGAGAATCAAACTACAGTCTTCTGTAAGAACATCAAGTACTCTTAACTGCCGAGCCATCTCTCTAACACCATCAAGACACTTCTTCATTTCATAAAAATACAACTTGAATCATCTAGAAACCAGAGACTGAGATAAGATGATGCCATGTCCTTGGCTGGTGTTTCTTTGTGGTTATTACTTGAGGTGGTTATAATCTCAACAACTCTTCCTAAAGCACACTGTTGGGAGTTACAATGAATCCAGTAGATGCACTGATATATAGAATTAACCCTTTCTGGTACTTATAAAGAACTATAGGTGGCCACCTTCTTTCCTCAGAAAGTCAGTGTAGTGGGTGAGTGAGCATTCATCTCCTAATCTGTTCTGTAAAGCCCCAAATCCTTATTCCATCTGGATTTGTAAAGCAGTAAAATGTTCAACAGAGATTTTCTTAGTCTCTGCAGAGCTTGAGGCAAAAGCACAGCTTCTTTGTTCTAAAGGAGCCTACATTTCAACAAGAAAAATTAAGTATTGTGTAACTGTATCTTGTGGTGAAACAAGATACACACTATTGGGTGCTGGAGAGATGGCTCGGTGTTAGGAGATAGAACCGCTTCTTTCCTTAGTTCAGTTACTAGCACCCACCTTGGGCAGTTCACAACCACCTGTAACTCCAACTCCAAGGGAATCTGAAGCCTCTGGCCACTGAAGGCACTGCACTTAAAAGTGTGAGTACACACACACACACACACACACACACACACACACTTAAAATAATAAAACAAATCATATGCAGCTGAAAGACATAGTCTCATATGTGGGGTGAAAAATCATATTTTGGAGCTGATCTCTAGGAAAGGTCCTGTATAGATCACTGCATTAGGTTCTTATGACAAAGTTGTGTAGGACTGGGACTTAAGGAGTAAATATTTTGATAGATGAGAAAGGCAGATTTCCCTTCTTAACATGGGGAAGGCAGAGTGGTAACTATCATCATTGATGTGGATGATGCTCTAACTAGCCCTTCATATACATTCTCTTGACAGAGCTTTGTAAAGTTAGCATAATTGTCCTCATGTTTTAGTGAAAGAAACTGAAGACTGAAGGAGTTTATTGTCTTGCCAATAGTAACATGGCTTGTAAATGATACACCCAGGATTTGAATACAGATTTTCTGTCTCTAAGGCCAAACTCTTTTATGTTAGGCTGCATAATGATGGACATAAACCCAAGCAAGGTAATGTCACATCATGGAGAGTCTTAACTCTCAAAATGATTGTTAGAACTTTATATTGTTCTCAGGAATTTTGTAGGTTTCTAAACAAGAATACTAACTTACAAAAGTCAGTCAGGCCATAGTACCCAAAATAGATGTTAACTTCCCAGTTCCATCTTGGTGTTGTATGATTTGGACCTTCTTCAGGTCAGAAGGAGTAAAAATGGGAAGGTAGGATTTGAAAGATGGTTTGAAGGAAGATATATAATAGAGCTTGGGCATTAACTGGATCTAGAGTCCAAGTAAAAATAGAGGATCAGGATTGCTGTCATGTCCTAAGACTACAGACAGAGAGAATAGTGATAGCAATGCTGAAAATATTGATGAGAATCCATCCATTTAACAGCAGCAGCAGACGATAGTTGATAAGAAGAAAGGCGAAATATCATTCAGTCGAAAGAGTTGAAGAAGCAAAGTCAAGGCCGGGGTATAAATTTGAGAGTCTTCCTTGTTAATACTGCAGTTGAAATGATAAGATTGTGTAATATTTTCAAAGAAAGAGCTGTGCCGGAGGGTCAGGAACCAAAGCAGGGGGAACTTTGCTTGTTGGTTGTAGAAGAAGAAAGCAGAGTAGTTGAAACAATTGAAGAGAGAAATATTGTGCTGATTACAAAAGCCAGTTAGGAGAAAAGATTATTGTGTGTGGGGGGATTGATCAGCATCGCTAAGAGCTGCAGAGAAGTAGAGTGAGAACTGAGTGGAGGTGGGGGTGGGGATCCTTCCTTTCTTTTGATGAGAAGGCCACAGCTGAGCTTGGAGAGGCCAACTCCAAAACTTTGTGGGAGACTGAAGATGGGTGACAGTCTAGTGGGAGAATGGGTGGTGACATTTCTGTGGACTTGAAGAGGCTGTTCTGCTTTCTGATGTCTCTGTGTAAGCCCTGTGGCCCAGCCAGTTTCTCACTTTCAGGTGATAGCATTTTTCTGTTTGCACCCCTACACAGTTGTTCTATACTGTGTTTCTTACTTTATAATTTTGTAGATGCATAGTAAATGTACATATTTATGTACCATGTGATAATCCAATAACACATACAATCAAGATATTTAGTACTTTTATCTCCTTATCATTTTTTTGTGTATGGAGCTTTCAAATTCTGTCTTCTAGTTCTTCATGAAATCGATGTTACTATAAACTAGCCACCCCTGTGCTGGAAGACCCAAGGCACCGTTCCTCTGTAACAGGACTTCTGTGTATTGCCTCCATCCACATACCCTCCCTCTCCTATCCTCTAGAAATCACTCTAGTCTCTTCTTTGAGACTGCTATATTCATAGTTTTAGCTCCTATGCTAAAGTGAGAATATACACTACTTTTCTATGTCTTCCGATTCCATCCATATTATGCTATCCTTGTCTGTGATACATACCATACTTTGTTACCTAGTCATCTCCTAGTGAGCACCCAAGTTGATTCCCTCTCTTGGTGGTTGCTGGTAGAGCCATGATAAACACGGAGGAGCAGGTTTCTCTCTCCCATGCCAACTGCATTTCATTGGGTATGTATATGCAGGATAGCTGGTTGGTGAGGTAGTTCTATTTTTTGGTTTTGTGGAGTGTCCATACTGCATCCCGTAGTTGATGTACTAATTTACATTCCCACCAACCAGATTTTCTTCATCTTTGCTGTATTTGTTATTTTTTTTGCTTTTTGGAAAAATAACTGAGGGGAGATGATATCTCATTGTGGTTTTAATTGCATTTGGCTAGGGAAACTGAAGATTTTTCACATGCTTATTAGACACTTGTATATCTTAATCAAGAATTGTCCGTGTGCAGAGATTATTTTGCTGTGAGGTTTTCAAAGCTCTGATATATTCTATTACCAATTTGTCTGAGGAATGGTTTGTAAATATTTTCCCATACTAATGGTTATCTTTTTATCCTTTTAATTTAAGATTTATTTTTATTTTCTGTGTATGAGTGTTTTACCTTCATTTCTGTAAGTGCACTGCATGAATGCCTGATTCCTGCTTAAGCCAGAAGAGGTCATTGATCCCCTGGATGTGGGGCTATAGACAGCTGTGAGCTACCATAAGGATACTGGGAACTGAACCCAGGTCCTCCGCAAGAGCAGCCAGTGCTCTTGACCCCTGAGGCATTTTTCTAGCCCCTCCATTTTTTTCTTTATAAGTTGTTTAGCTTTATTAGTGAGCTCCTGGTATGTCACATTTGGTATAAGACAGATTTATTATGCCTTTAAAAGAATTACCTCAGCATAGCAGGTCAACACATCATGAAGATCCTTGGTATAATTCTTTTACAAGAACACAAAATCTTTAGTGCTTTCCCTTACTGAGGTTCAAGTGCTCTTTTAAAGTATGTATAAAACAAAGCAAAAAACATGCACTTGAGTGCCAGCCCTAGGTTGAATTTCTCCTTCCATAATAAAAATAAATTTAGGTAAAAGTCACCCACAAAACTACTAGTTATACTCTCTGTAAAAACAGATAACATGGCCGTAACTAAGCCATGGACTTCCTGCTGCCATTTCTGGCCAGATTAAAGAGGAGAAATGATAGAGTTTCACCTCTTCCATGCTGATGTTGGTGAGAGGTTAATGTTGCTTTAAAACCACTGTCAGCTGGGAACAGGGAATGAGGGGGAAGGAGTTATTTTGGAATAGAAATGGGATAAGTATGTGTGAGAAAGACATGATTACTATTTATCCTGCCTAATGCCTTCATGTTTGCTTCCTAAGGGTCCCCCCGGTCCCATGGGTATCCCAGGTCCATCAGGCAAGAGAGGCCCGCGGGTGAGTAGATGGACTTCAAGTCATACTGTCAGATAGAAGTGTAACATTCCAGGGTGTTTTTTTCCTAGTGCCGGGTAGGTAGTATGTACATTCTCTGGAAACATGTGTCTTCACACTTAGCTCCTCCAGTGCAGCCTTGCTTGTGTGAGTGTAGGCAGCCAAGGAACTCCTTGTGAAAATGTCCAGGAAATAGGATCAACTGTGGGCTGTTTGGCAGGCCCCTCACATTATTCTTAGTTATAAAGTGAGGCCAGTGTTCTAAGGTAAGGTTTGTCTGGGAAATGAAGGGGATCAAACTACCTTAAAACAGTGCATTCTTGGATTGTATAGTGGGGAATACTGGAGCCATCGACTAGAAAATAAATTCATGAAGGAAAAAGCTGCCTTATGGATCAGTAGTAGTTTCTCACATTACACGGGTCCCACAAAAGATTTATTGCTCTGTTAGAATTAGTTTCTTTCAAGCCTAGAGAAATGAATGTAGATTTTTTGCTGAAGAAAGTCTTTCATCAATAAACTAGAAAAAAAAATGTGTGCTACAAAGACAGATGCAAATGGCTTTAATGTAATCGACTTTCTTTGCACCCTTATTTATATCATACTAGGAATATAAAGCCAAGCCGCTGTAAAATATTGCCTTACACTCTGTATTCACACCAAATGGCTGTTCATTTGAAGGCTAAGGCAAATTCCCAGTGTGCTTCAGCTCCTCTCCAGCACTTTCTGAAACTCTGGGCTTGATGGTCTGTCGGCTCTCCCACATCCCTTTTAACGGTTGCCTCTTCTCCGTCCTCCAGCATGTCAGTCAGTCATCCTCCCACCTTCTGTGAGGAGGCTTTGGGAACCTGCTTTTCTTTTCCAAGCCCTTCTTTGCACTGATTCTATTCCCTCTTTACTCTAAGGCTATTATTTTCCAACAGGATGACCTTCAGGTTCTGAATCTCAAACTACACTCAAGACACATAGCTTCCTGTCTCTAATGTCTCTCTCTCTCTCTCTCTCTCTCTTTCCCCCCGCCAACCTGCTGTCTCCTAAGGAGAAAATAGTCTGCTATTTTCTGCTATAGTTATTTTAGTTGCATTCCTAATTCCATCCCTTTTAATCAATTCTCTAACTTGAAAGTTGCAACTTTGCAAATTCTCTCTCCTTAAATTTGGTCCTATTTGGTCACAATCAACAAGTCATTCCTCTTGGGAAAATCCCAGACTTTAATTGATACATGTTTTTCCTAAAGCCATATGTCAGCTCATGCTGAGTTTTGTGAAATAGGGTTAAACTCATTACCCTGAAGTCCACAGCAACAATTCATTCATTAATCTCCATAGATCTTCCTGCTTCTTTTTCTGTCTTAAGGTTTCCAATGTCATGGACTATAATAGTTTCTCCCTAGTTTTATTCTTACTGATGTATTTTCAGTGTCATTGTTGTTGAGTTCCCCAGAACAATTTTTCCTGAAGAGACAAGTAATTGCTGAATCTGTTGTATGTTACGGTGTATGCCTAGAGAACACAGAGGCGGGAATACAAAACCCGTCAGTCACCTGCAGACCTGAACGCTTTCAGGAGAATGTATCTCAGTTTCTGTGCTCACTGTTGTGTGAGCTTAAGTTTTCCCATTTGAGAGTAAGAATAAATTAGCTTTCTTGCAGGGTTGTTGTATGAGTTAGTAATGAGAATTGTCAAGTATGATCATAGTCCAAGGCACAAACTAGGTTCTCAAGGGAGAGAATTAATTTTTAAATTCAGATGATAATAATTTATCAGCAAAGTGAAATCAAATTCACAAACATTCAAGTGGCTGATGGAATACTATATGGAATACTAGACTAGTAAGATAAAGAGTCTCTTTTCAAAGACATTTTAATCCTGAAACTAAATGGCACAAGTCATGATGCATTTGAAACAATAACACAATATTTACATAACAGACTAGAACAGCATATGATGCCTGGAGGCAACATACTATGAATTTCACATGCAGTAGCTTCAACAGAAGCAGCCAGGAGAGAGATGTTAACTTCATGATGACGAGTCTAAGGTTTTAAAAGGAAGGTGGAGCAACTGAGATTGAAGAAGCACTTGGATAGATGTGGCAAAGTTAACGAAGTGAGAATTTAAGGAAATCATTATCCCATGTGCAAATCTTGACTGTATAAATGGATGCAGAGGTTGAAGAGCACAGAAACCAAATGATCACACGTTGTTGGGTTTCTGACTCCACAGCATAGATGGAGCAGAAAGCTCTATGTGCTGCACAGAGGTGGTGCTAATCCACACCTTGAGAAAGCATTTGATATGAAAGATGGGCTCCACCGTTCTGCTGTCTGAATAACATAGCTATTCTTTCCAAGATTAGAATAGCAAAGAAGGAATAACTTTGAAAATACAGTTATTGTATTTTTAGCATTTATTTTAATGTACATATTATATAATAGTTATATGAATGTCAAAAGAAACCCTTTTTTTTATCTGTTCTTAGAATAATCAGATATTTTCACTATTTGCAGGGCATTCCAGGACCACATGGAAATCCTGGGTTACCTGGATTGCCAGGTCCAAAGGTGAGAAATTCCTAATGAGTGTCATTCCATTTTCCTGACATCTTAAAAGAACGTTCTCTGCTTTTCAGGCTAGACTTGGGATGTAGAAAGTCTCTGACAATCCTGGGTCATGATTCTTTAACAAGACTGTCTGGGCAGGGGGTTCTGGGTAGCATAAAAGAGCAAGCCAAGTGAGCCATGAGGAGCAAGCCAGTGAGCAGCATCCTTCTATGGCCCCTGCTTTAGTTCCTGCCTCCAGGCACCTGCCCTTCTTGAATGCCCACCTTGGCTTCCATCAATGATAGATGGGGATTGGGAATGGTAAGCCAAAAAAGCCCTTTCTTCCCTTAGTCACTTTTGTTCAGTGTTTTATTACAGCAACAGAAAGCAAACAAACATCCTACCTAGATGATTGCCCCTTTATGTACACAGTGTCACTTTGTCTAAAGGTGTTTTGGGTTTTGTTTTGTTTTGTTGAGATGAGGGTCCCACTGTATCAACATGGCTAGTGTTGAATTCCTGGACTCAAAAGATCTTCTTACCTCAGCCTTCCAAGAGCCAGGGGTACCTGGCTTTCCTCTATGCCCCGATTATAATTTTTTAACATTAATATTATTATTTAATGGGTTGGGTCCTTAAATATTGCAATACCATACAAGCAGTTTCTTTTTATATATATTTTTTATTTTATTTTTATGTGCATTTGTGTTTTTGCCATGCATGTCAGGGTCCCCTGAAACTGGAGTTACAGACAGGTGTGAACTGCCATGTGGGTGCTGGGAATTGAACTCATGTCCTCTAGAAGAAGAGTCAGCGCTCTTAACCCCTGAGCCATCTCTCCAGCCCCTACAAGCAGTTTCTTAGGGCAATAATCTTGTAACCAATGATGTGCCACTGTAGTCATTGGTAGAAATGGTGATGGCTCTGAACAGACAACCTAGAAAACAAGCTTTTTTCTCAAAAAGTTTCTTTGATTGAAGGGCACAGGATTCTTAGTTGTATTTCTAATTTGCTTCTAAATGTGGAATTACGCAGAAGAAAAGCCTGAGCATCAGGTGGGGCTTCTCCACTGGTCATCTCTCCTTACTTGGTCAGCTTGAGAGCTGTTTAAAACATCCATAAATCCATGAAAGAAGATGCAGTTACCTATCTTTTTCACACAGAGTGAAAATAGTATTTACCATCTCTAAGAGTAGAGAATTATGTGTTCTTAGCTGAGAATGGTAATGAAATTCAGAGTTGAAGTTTTAAAGACTCTCCATGTAACTTCTGTATTTTATGAGGTCTGACAAATACTTTGAGAAAAAGACGCATTTATCTTAAGCATTTGGAACCACCTATTTTCTATTGACACAACAGAATACCACAGATGGGGAAATTTATGAAGAAAAGTTCATTTTAGCCTATAGTTCTTGTGTGGAAAATTTTAAATCAGTCATGCTAATCATCTTGCTGTGGTGAGCACCTTCTAGCTGGCTTCAGCGTGAGTGTGGAGCATAGAAGGGGTGAGGAGACAAAGGGGCTTGACTTACAGCAACCCTCCCTTGTGAGAGCTAATCAAGACCCTCTGAGAAGACAAGTCACTGCAGAGAGATGACTGACATTCATTAATCTATTCACAAAATCTCTGTCCCCAGGACCCAAACACCTCGCATCTATGAACATGCCATACTGGATAATCAAGGCTCAATGTGAGTTTCACTGGGAACAATCCACAGTGGCTTCACAATCCACAGTGACTTCACAATCCACAGTGGCATCACAGTCCACAGTGGCTTCACAATCTACAGTGGCATCACAGTCCACAGTGGCTTCACAATCTACAGTGGCATCACAGTCCACAGTGGCTTCATAATCCACAGTGGCTTCACAATCCACAGTGGCTTCATAATCCACAGTGACTTCACAATCCACAGTGACTTCACAATCCACAGTGGCTTCACAATCCACAGTGGCTTCACAGTCCACAGTGACTTCACAATCCACAGTGGCTTCACAATCCACAGTGGCTTCACAGTCCACAGTGACTTCACAATCCACAGTGGCATCACAGTCCACAGTAGCTTCATAATCCACAGTGACTTCACAATCCACAGTGACTTCACAATCCACAGTGACTTCACAATCCACAGTGGCTTCACAATCCACAGTGGCATC
>CABHPP010147407.1:17036-31418 GCA_902168425.1 Peromyscus attwateri
GTGTGTGTGTGTGTGTGTGTGTGTGTGTGTGTGTGTGTGTGTGTGTGTGTTTCTAAGCACAGACATCAGCTGGCTCCACTTAGGGCCCTCCTCACCTGCATTATTCTCAAGTTTATCTCCACATTCTGATTCACAGATGTGCCTGTTCTCTGGATTTCCCTTTGGAGGGTTAAGAACACCTTCCTGGTTAGTTCATTAAGCTGAATATCATTTTACATCTGTATGACAGCCATCATCTCCCCAATGTTTGAAAAACTATCCTGTAACAAAGGCTAAGTCACACCCATTCATGAGTTGATTTCTTGCTTCTCCAGGAGGCCTGTAGAGCAGCAGGCCGGTCAGCCCTGGGATATTCTTCAGGAAACAGGACTGTTAGCCAGACACGGAGATTAAAGCCATGCCCGGTTAGCACACATCCTGCTGACCTCCGGTGTGGGGGAACCAGATCTACCCAGCTACCCTGCCTTTCCCAGGCTTTACAACAATTGTCTCCTCCTTGGTATAATCACACAGCTCACTGCCAGCACCCATCTCTGGAAGCCAGCCCTGAGCTCACAAACCTCACTTTAGGGAGGAAAAGGACACTCTCCTCTAGCTCACTGCTTCTCCACTGGGGCCATAGCAGGGAGAATGAGTGCTTCCCAAGGCTAGGAAGGGCAGGGAGAATGGCAAAAACTGAATCCCTCGAGGCTCTTCAGATGAAAAATCTTTTTCACATTTAATTTTTCTTGTTAGCGAGAACTTAGTTTTTAACTTTAATACTGATAAATACAGTTGAGAAACACCAGTTTGGGGGCTGGGACATAGCTCAGTGATATAGACCTTTGCCTGGCATGAATCAGGCCCTGAGAGAAGAATGAAAAAAATAAAGGGAGCAGAGAGCCCCTGCTTTGGTCAATCGCTCCTTCCCAGTGTCACGTGGTACTCTCTATCCAGTTTTCTGCCCAGCCTCCCATTTCCTAAATCAGCTGATAACATGAGTGCCTGTGACTCACCTGCCTGTGAGCATGGTAGCAAACCTGGCTCTGGCCTGGTGGAGTTTACAATCCAGTGGGGGTCAGGCATAGAGATGACAACCCAAGATGACTGAAACCAGAAAGAACAAAAGGGAAGCAGAAAAGGATGCTGACAGGGAACTTTGGCAAATGAAGGAAAAAGTAACACAAATCTATAAGGTAAAGGGGCTGCTCTGAATGATGCTGGAAACCACGCCCTCCACACGGTGGGCGGGGAAGGAGTGACAGCCATGTTCTACAGTGTCACGGGTATTAGGGAGTTGAGAAGCAACAGTTCTAAGGCTACAGTCAGTGATAGTGATAGAGTGAGGTCCATGATAGCCACCACTCTGGGAAAGAGGACAGCCCACTGCCCCATACCACCGACATGCTGTCACAATAACCGCTGCCCTGTGAAAGAGGACAGCCCACTGCCCCATACCACCCCCACACACTTGTGCTATCCAGGCTTCCTGGTGTTCAGCTGACTGGCTCAGATCTACATCCTATTTGTTCTCTTCTGGATCTTGTTTCTACTAAGTGTTTTGCTGGAGCATGAACAGTCACCACAGGCCACGCCCAATGGCAGGCACCACCGGTGCAGCTCGGTTCATCCACAGGGATGCCACAATGTAGGTCTCTCCTCTTACCCACCAGTTTGAGCAAAGCAGGAGCTGACATGCAGACAGCCGGGCTTCTCAATTCCCGTGCCCTTCCGTGACTTACCAACTGTGTGGCTGGCATCATTGCAGTGCAATGACTAATCTGTTTTTATCTAAAATTAACTCAAAGTAAGCAGATGCCAGCTGAAGGTAGTAGGGGCACAGTGTCATCAGAAGAGACCCATTTAGCAGAAAAGAGCTGTGGCAAGCCAGCCTGACTCACGCTGACACTATCTGGAATCAAATGGCTCTGATGGGGACCTGTAAGGAAAGCTCCCAGAGCACCAAGCCTTTACACATGCCCAGCTCCTGGCAGACCACTAGACTGAGTGTAGGTGTCAGACAGAACCAACCACCCTTGAAACAGAAGTTCGTAATCATGAAAGAGTAGCAAGTCATTGGCACAGCTCTAGAATCGTCTGTCAGTCAGCACCAACTGTTTGGACCTGTCTGTGTGCATCCTCTTCCCTTTCCAAGAATCAAACAAATAATGAGTCACTGTTTTTTATTCCCAAGATACACAATCCATTACATTTTGTGGTTTCTGGACCTTTGGGGATTTGAGGGGACAGAGTTGTAGGAGGATAGCTGACCTCCCAAGGTCTGTGATTACAGACATGTGCCGTTTCACTTAAAGCTCTTAGCAGCTTTTGAGGGTATGGTAGTTTGAATGTAATTGGCCCCCATAATCTCATAGGGAGTGGCACTACTAGGAGGTATGGCTTTGTTGAAGTGGGTATGGCCTTGTTGGAGGAAGTGTGTCACTGTGGGGGCAGGCTTTGATGTTTCCTATGCTCAGGATACAGCCTAGTGTCTCAGTTGACTTCCTATTTCCTGCAAGATGTAGGACTCTCAGCTACTACTCCAGTACCATGTCTTCCTGCATGCCGCCATGTTTCCTATCATGATGATAGTGAACTGAACCCCTGAAACTGTAAGCGAGCCACCCCATTAAATGTTTTCCTTTATAAGAGTTGCAGTGGTCATGGTGTCTCTTCACAGCAATAAAAACCTAACTAAGAGACAGGGGTCCAAATAGCTGGCTAGTACTGGTTCATACTGAAGTCAACAGCATGTTAAATAGATGCAACATCTCAAATCAAGAGCACAAGTAGTAACCAGATGTTTGTCTCATTAGTGTTTTCACCACATCAATTAAATTTCCAACAGCTGGACTACAAAAGGCAAGAAGTTCAAGTTGCCAATGATCTCAGGTCATATTATGGAGACAGTTAATATAACAATTAAATAAATAAATAAATAAATATAAATAAATAAAATAAGCAGTGCCCATTGTGGTGGCACATGCCTTTAATCTCAACACCAACATAGTGAGACCCATCTTTAAAAAGAACAAAAAAGATTATGTTAACGAGTTGGCAATAGCAATACTGGTCCCCAAACTAAGGAAGGGAGGGCGACAGTCTGGATTAATGGCTCCTTTTCCACTGGAAACATAGGTTGTGACATACGTGTTAATCCTTTAAAGTGGCAGAGCAAACAGGTTTTTTCTTGTGTGTAAATAATTTTCACCATTGGCATCCAAAAGCCTAGGTTCCCCTGACCTCCATGACAAAGCTACCTATGGTTGTGTGTCGGGGTGGGGGTGCGGAGGGGATGAAGGTAGAGCAGGACAGAGTGTGATTGCTGAGTATGTCTTAGCATCAGTGTAAATCAACACCCACAATGACCAGGACACTGATGGCACCCATGTCTTCAGGCTCTGACTGATGTGGCATTTGGGCCCAAAACAAAGGAACCATTTTCATAAACAGAACTTGATAGAATATGTTTGAGAACACATTTCTTGTCCACTAACAGATGCCTTTGGGGACAGTGTCTCCTCTCATCATAAAGAGATCCTGCAGTGTGAGGTGTTGGAGGGAAACAAAGATAAATGCTGTGAACAAAAGCAGAAAGAAGGATCCACCCCTAATGCTGAAAGGAAGTCCAAACAAGTTACAGATGGGAAACTTAATAATAACTGAAGATTTTTTTCACCATCAAAATGGCAAAAATCCAAACAACCCACTGTGTTCAACTGGCTATGGGGAAAGGTGAGCTCACACATGTCGCTGCCGAGAATGACGTTTGTAACCCCTGTGAACCATTGCTAGAGTTTGGATGCCCATGTCCTCCTAAGGCCCGCGTGTTGAAGGCTTGGTCCCCAGCAAGGAGATGCAGTTGAGGTGAGGCCTGTAGGGGAGTCTTGGGTCTCTGGAAGTGTGCCTGTGAGGAAACTGTGGACCCCAGACTCTCCCTCTTCCTCTGCTATTCCCTAGTTGTGGGTAAACAGCTGCTCCACCCAGCACGGCCTGCAGTTGCCATCTGGGGCCCCACAAGGACTCAAGGTGACGGCTCTACTCCATCCTAGACGGAGTTCCCAGAACAGAACAGAGTAACCCTCTTCTTCCGTGTTAATCCCCCAGGTGGCTTACAGGACAGAATGCTGATTTAAGAAGAACAATTTGGGGGATGGAGAGATGGCTCAGTGGTTTAAAGAACCCAGTGAGGACCCAGGTTCAATTCGCAGCACCCACATGGTGATTCACAACTATCTCTAACTCCAGTTCCAGGAGATCCGGTGCACTCTTCTGACCTCTGTGGGCACCGTCCACACATGTGGTGCACAAAAAGATATACATGCAGGCAAAATTTTTATACACTAATCTAAAAACAAGTTTTGAAAAAAGAAGAACTTAAATACAAAACTAGCCCTAACTACTAGATACTTACTCTTTCCCCTTAGATACAGCTGCTGCACAAACACAAACTGTCAGACTCAAAAGGCTGCCACTTTTAGTGTTTTAAGTAAAATGGCCACACTGGTCTCCCACTGCCACTGTAACCACAAACAGTTGCTTACAACAACAGAGACACTTTGGCTTACAGTTCTGAAGGTCACAAATCCAAAATGCATCTTAAAGGGTTCAAGTCGAAGGTTAGGTCCTCCTGCAGGCTCTCTTCTGTACCTCTTTGGTGTGTCCCAGACTCCCTGACTCAGGTCCTTATAACACGCCAACCTCTGCTTTCATTCTTGATGACTGCTCTGGCTAGGCCTGGCCTTCTGCTCCCCTCTAATAAGGGCACGTGGTTGATGAGATGAAGCCCACCTGGATAAGACAGCACACACTCTCCCTCTGCCCATCCTTAAACACAAAGCCTCCTTCAGCTCCAGGCTGACATACATACAGATTCAGGGCCTTAGGCTGTGGTTATCTTTGGCTCAGCAGCAAATAACTAGAAGTGAGTCTCCATCAGTTGTGGACCAGTTAAATAAATTAAGATAAATCGCTGTAATAGAATACCATCATTCTACCAACAATGAGAAAACTCATTATGAACTAAAAAGAAAGCTCTCCAAAATGCAGTGTTCAACTGAAAAGAGCCAGGCACAGGCCAGAGAAAGAAATACAACACAAACCATCTGCTTCTATTCGTCATATTATTAAGGTATCGGGTTAGAAAGTAATGGATAGGAATGGAGTAGGAACATTACCAAATGACTTTTCACTAAATGCTCCATAATTTCGTTTTTTCTGAACCTCATAACTGCAGCACTTATCCCAAAAGTGAGACAAGATCTAAAAAGAGGAAAAAGAAATCAAAGAGGAAAAATAGTGACAGATGAAGAGTCCAGGGCAGGTGGAACCAAGCTAGCAGGCGGGGGTCTCTCAAGGCAAAAGCCACAGGTCGTGGCTAGGGCTAGTGCACAATGGGGGCATACTCACCAACATGTAAGAGGCTGCACTCCACACCAAAAAAAAAAAAAACATGCTAGATCATACAGGATTCCAGTGCTACATAACCAATTACCATAAACTAGCAGTTCACCCTACAAACAGTCACCTCAAATGAGTTCTGGGGGACAGATACCCAAAAGGAAAATATGGGTGAAAGACTTGAACGAATGGGCACTTCATGTAAATACATTTAAGTAGTCTAATAAAAATACATTTAAAAACTTAATAGCATTAGTTAATGTGGAAAGTATAATGAGACACATCTGCTTTGAGAGGAGAAGGGGCGGAGCAAACATCAGCAAGCATGGAGAACAGCTGGGCCCCCAGGCCCTCTGGTACAGTGCCTTGCTGCACACGTGTTAGCTACTAGAGGTGCGTGGACCTGGGCAAACTCTGCCACTTGGCAGGGCATTCTACTCCTGGGCATGTTCCAAGTGAAATGCACATGTGTAGGGAAAAGGGAACCTTCATTCACTGTTGGTGGGATTGCAAACTGGTCCATGCACTCCAGAAATCAGTGTGGAGAATTCTCAAAAAGCTAAAAATAAATCCACCAAATGACCCAGCGATACCACTCCTGGCATATGCCCAAAGGACTCAACATCTTATTCACAGATACTTGCTCAGCCATGTTCACTGATGCTCTGTTCTCAATAGCTGGGAAATGGAAACAACCAAAATGTCCTTCAGCCGATGAATGAATAACGAAAATGTGGTATATGTACACTATGGAACACTATCCAGCTGTAAAATGAAATCATGAAATTTGCAGGTATATGAATGGAACTAGAACAGGTCATATTGAGTGAGGTATCCCAAACCTAAAAGGACAAATGTGGCATGTTCTGTCATTGGAGGCTCCTAGCTCCAAATCGTCAGATGTGAGCTTGTAGTAACTACAGAAATCAGGAAAGTAAAAGAGGACCATTGCTGTGGTGGGGGCAGGGGAGCAATAGAGAGGGAATAACAGAGTACAAATGATCTGATCAGGGAACAGGAAAAGGGGCTCTTTATGTGGGAGGAGGGAGGTAAATATAGAATAAGGACAAGGATGGAGGAGGGTAAAATAACAGTAAGGGTGTCTGAGAAAGTCATAAGAAACCATGCTATCAACTGTCTACCTGAAAAAATACTATAATACACAAAGTCTTTGTATAAATGTATAGTTTAAATTAATTTTCGCATCTGGACCAACAATGCTTCCTCCAAGAGCCAAAGATTACCTAACAAAAATCCCAATACCAGACATCAGAAGCCCTCTTGAGTAGTTGGTCTCTGTTGTCCAAGAGACTCCCATGACAATACAGGCTATTGTTATTTCTCTTGGTTGATAATCCAGCCCCAGCCCCAAGGTGGAAAGTAAGTCCCTACTGCTGAGGACATCATGCACTTCAGACACTGGGCCCAGAGGCCCCTGAGCTGGAACTGACTTGAAAGCTTCCTCCGTGAGGACTAGCTCTCATGGTACCAGAAGGTACTATGCAAGCCTCCAAAAGAGGGAAGTAATCAACAGTCCTACCAAGCTATGGCACCTATGGACCACAGTGATGAGCATGGGACAGAAACCCTAAAGGTGCAGTTGTGCTAACATCTGTAAGCTGGGTGATCACATGGTGTATCCGTTAGCTTTCTGTTGCTGTGATAAACAGTGTGACCAAAGCAGCTGCGGGGAGAAAAGAGTTTCTCTTGTTTACACTTCCACATCACAGTCCGTCACAATGAAGGGAGTAAGGGCAGGAACCTGGAGGCAGGAACCTGGAGGCAGGCACTGAAGCAGAAGCCAAGGAGGAGACTGCTTCCAGCCTTGCTCCTCAGGGTTTGCTCGGCCTGCTTTCTTATGCCATCCAGGACCACCTGCCCCAGGTGGCACTACCCACAGTGGGCTGGGTCATTAAACAAAAACATGCCCTCCAGAAATTGCCCACAGGCCAATCTCATAGAGGAAATTCCTCAAGTAATGTTCCCTTTTCCCAGATGGTTCTAACTTGTATTAAGTTGACAAAAAACTAATCAACACATATGGATGTGATAAATTTTCAATTTGTATATTCTTTTTTTTTTTTTTTTTTTGGTTTTTTCGAGATGGTTTCTCTATGTAGCTTTGGCGCCTTTCCTGGATCTCACTCTGTAGCCCAGGCTGGCCTTGAACTCACAGAAATCTGCCTGCCTCTGCCTCCCAAGTGCTGGGATTAAAGGCGTGCTCCACCACTGCCCGGCAGGATCTGTATGTTCTATTGTATATACATATTTCAATTAAAAATAAACATTTAGCAGGGCGGTGGTGGTGCACGCCTTTAATCCCAGCACTCGGGAGGCAGAGGCAGGCAGATCTCTGAGTTTGAGGCCAGCCTGATCTACAGGGTGAGTTCCAGGATAGCCAGGGCTACAAAGAGAAACCCTGCCTTGAAAAACTAAACAAACAAACAAACAAACAAATAAAAATAAACACTGACTTCTAGAGAGGAACAATACACTCAGAAAGCAGCATTCTTTCCAGCGTGGGCTGGTTTTGTTCACCAGAGAACTTGTGTAATTCGATAGCATAATAATCGAAGCAACCAGATCACCCCTCTCACTGACCGTGTCTGTAATTGTTTCGTCTGCCTTTCACAGTTCTGGGCATGTAATCGAGTGTTCTACCCTTGAGCTTCATCACCAGTCTGTAAGGGCATTTAAAGAAGTTTTTTACATTCAAATTATTTGTGGAGAGAGTGGTGTTGCGTACATGTCACAGCATATCTCCCCCCACCCCATACTTTCATTTACTCACACTAACATGACTTCAGTTCAGTTAGTAGAGTGCTTGCATAAACCCATAAACTGGACATGGTGGCAGAGACCTGTAATCCTAGAACTGGAGAAGTGGAGACAGGAGGATCAGAAGTTCAAGATCAACCTCAGCTACATACAGACTTCAAGGCCAGCCAGACATCCATGAGACACTGTTTCAAGGAAGTTTCTCATGAAGAAACAGACCGATCACAGCATGGCAGAGAAAAAAACAAAACCTGAAGACTTAGTACCAAGGAGACAGATCAACTCGGGGTCAGGGGTTAAGGGAGGCTAAGCTGCTGTACAAAGTTTCTGAGAAATAGTGGCGCCCAGTGTTAACATTCTGAAACCCCGTCCCTTGTGGCCACCCTGTGTCCTGAAATAAAAGCTTCATTTTAAGAAAAACTCCTCTCCTTCCTCTCCTCTCTTCCACTCTCCCTCCCTCCCTCCCCATTCCCACAAGGCGTGCACACCTCCACCTTCTCTTTCTTCCTTGTCTCCTTCTTTCCTATCTTTCTCTTCATCTCTCTATTATAATAAACTCTCCACATGCTGCTGCATCTGCCCACCATGTTTCCCTGCACTCATGGGACACTCTGGCCCGGCCAGCTGGGGGTTCCCCGCTTATGTAAACTCATAACACCCAAGAGCATGGTGGTTGTTGTTAATATTTATTTCTTTTAATTTTGTGTGTATGTTTTGCTTGCACGTGTGCATGCAGAGCCTGTAAAGGCCAGAAGGCGGCGCTGTTGGATCCCCTGGAATTAGACTTAGTAGGCAGCTGTGAACCACCATGTGCTTGGTACTGAACTGGGTCCTGTGTGAGAGCCATCTCTGCAGCCCCAGGAAAGGTTGTAAAGGACGAACAGGTGGATGGATGGACAGGAGCCAGGGAGATGAGAAGAGTGTGGGCTCTGGACGAACTGTAAGAGGTCAGGAACACAGATAAAAGAATGGGCGCCTGAATTTTGATAATGGCTTGCCTCTTAGCTCCTAGAGAAAAGTCCACAAGAGAGCCCGCAGGATCCCAGAACTCCTGACTTCTCAGCCACGCATACACCTTACCTCAGCTGGGCCTTGTTTACTGAGTGAGTTCTTTCACCTGAATTTCCTGAGTCATACAGGGCTTGCTTGGAAGCAGCTGGAAAGCACGGGGCCCCTCCTTGAATCTGGTTGGCTGCTTCGAAGGAGACAAGTTGTAACAGTGTTTCCCTGGCCCAGTAAGGCCAAGGACAACTAAATTAGCAGGAAGCAGACGCTGTCTGGGGACAAGCTGGGTGCACCCAAGTTCCTAGGGACACTGCTTCAACCAAGGAGCCTTCCTGTGGCTGATTGGGCATCACAGGTCAGAACTGTCTTAATTTTCAGTATTCTGGTGGGGATTTTAAAACAGAACTGTTTAAACGTGTTACTTTAAAATTGCTTTTTAAAAATTTTAAATTTGATTTATATATAAGCATTTACTTCTTAATAAGGTTTGAATTGTAACCTAATTGAAATAATTGCTGTTCTTTAGGGACTAACATTACTTAAGAAAAAAAAAATCACCACAGATTTGTTAAACGATTCCTGTACTCAAGTAAGAATGACTTTTAAATTCCCATTGGCCTCCCAGAGGATGGACGATTGCCAGTACTCCATGCTAACACAAGCGTTTTGTAAGGTCTTCTGACCTGGAGCTCCCTTGATCCTGAGAAGATGAGTTATTTCCTTGATCATACCAGATAAAATGAGACTCTCAAAACATCCATTTAGATTAGGAAGGAAAGTGGAATTCCTGAGGTATTTGTAACCAACCTGACATTTCTAAGCACCTGACTTAAATGAACTTTGCCCAAGAGGGCCTTGAAGTTTATCAGGAGCTCAGCCCCTCCTGCTGGAGAAGAAAACAACCCTCTTTTGTAAATGCATTGCCCTGGGGGAAATAAAACTAGGCAATATCATCCATTCCATAAATGTTTGTTTAAGGCCCCTGGGACAGAGTGATAAAGAACGCAGACAGGATCTTGCCCTCTTTAGCCTATTCAACATGGTAGGAGAAGTAGATTTATTTAATTAACAAAACAATTGTGATTATTGTTCAGAGATAGGAGTAGCATTAGGGAGGGGGCACCTCTACGTCAGGAAGTCGGTGAAGGAGTGGATGGGGGGGGGATACTTAAGCAAAGACTAGAAGGACACGAAGGCTCTTTCTCACTGGAGCAGGGGAGCAGGAGGGAGTGGGGGGAGGGGTGACGCTCCTGATGGCTCAGAGGGCATCTAATGTGTTGGGAAGAACTGAATAAACATAATAGAGCTCAGATCCAAATGGGATGTGTGAGAGGCACCTAGTCCATAATAAGCACTTTAGAGGGCTTTGTGGGGAAAGAGAGTCACGGCAGAAATCAGTGGACCATACCATCAAGGCAGTGGAAGGGGAGGAAGGGGGGCACATTCTGGGTACGTCTTGAAGGCTGGTGACAAGGGCATGTGTGAGGGTTGGTGCAGGAACAAGAATCTAAGATGACTCCAACTTCCTGCTGGAGTGAGTAGGAAGATGGCGGAGACAAGTGGGCAAACAGGTTTGGAGGGAGGAGGCACTCCCCTAGTGGATGATGCCCCAGCCCCTTAGTCAACTCGGCCCTTTACACCTCTGTTTGGAGTTTGTTTTTTGTGTTTTTGAGATGGGGTATCCTCTATCCTTGGCTGGCCTTGAACTCACCCTGTCACCCAAATGACCCTGAGCATCTGACCCTTCTGCCTCCACCACCTGAGTGTTAGGATTACAGGCCTATGGCACACTCCTGGCTTTTGTAGCCTGGTCTACTTCAGGATGCGTTGTATATGTATAGGAAAAGAAATTATATATGTAGATATAATTATGCAAAGTTTACACACACACACACACACACACACACACACACACACACAGCCTTGTGTCATCCACCTAACACATATCAGACTCAGTATTTGTAACTGACCCAGGGTTCGTAGGGAGTGGAAGCAGGAGGGAGGGGCTTATCTTGCTTCATTTGATAAACAAATTCAGTTTTTGCATCTGATAATTATGCACAGGTTATATTCAAGTTGTGGGTTTCTTCAGGTTTGTCTGTTTATTCTAAAGGTGCCAAAGATACCCAAATCCACTCCTGGTTTGTATTAGATATTAGGGAAAGGATAGTACTGCTAGAATTAAATGGGTTTTGCTGTCCTTTGTTTTGGGACAGGGTCTCACTATCTAGCCTTGCCTGGCCTGGAACTCACAGACATCCATCTGCCTCAGTGCCACCCCACCCCTACCCAGTGCTGGGATCAAAAGTGTATACCACAACACTCAGTTTAAATTATTTTTAAAGAAAAAGAAGACATACATTCCCTGTGTGATCTTATATGCAGGTTATCTGCCTAATAGTGAAGTTAGTTTACAAAGAAAATAATTAGAGGTAAATGTGCAAGCCAAGACTCCAAGCCGCCCTGAGCAGCCCAAGGTCATGAGCTGATTTCATTTGCCCTTTCCCTGGGGAATCATTTCTTGGCTCATTGCCTTGCTACTATTCTGTAGCACAGCCGAAGCCCCCACCATCCCTTGCTTAGTGCCAGAGTTTAAGCCAGCTGTGGGGTCTGAGGGGTTTGTGTTTATTGGCTTTTAATGACTCAGCTAACAGGGATCATTACTAAAAGTAATAGGAAGCTAAGAGTGTGGAAACGGAACGATTGGTCTGGCAGGTTATTTCTAGCAGGTCCTTAGCGCTGCCCTTAGATATACAACTAATTCTTTACAGTAATTAAGAAGGATCCTCCCTCTTAATCAATTCACTAGTGCTACATAAAACTACTCTGGTGTTATTGCGACCCCTCAGTATCAGAAGGAATAGTGTGTACACAGACTTCAAACGCGCTCCGTAATCCTGGCCTAACAACTCAATGTTGCTATAATTCCATTAATGGTATGTTTGAAATTATCTATAGTTAGCACTGGTTAGTATGATATCCCTTATGCTTCTGTTACCTCTGAAAGAATCAACTATTTCCTGTCTTGGATGAGATCTGGTTGGATACAAATATTGACAGTAAAAGAGACGAGAGATTAGACTAGGCCTTTTAAATATTAACTGACTATGGTTCACACTTATCCAAAATAGCATTTATTAGATTGTGAAAGATTTCCTAAGGTGGTGATTTCTGAATTATTTAAAATGAATGCAAATACATTTTAGTGTTGTGAAAGGAGATAAATCTCATCGTTATATTGCATAAGTAACTTGGTGTGTATTTTCTGCTTTAATGGGATGGGGAACAAACATTAAGTCACGGAGGTAATAACTATATTAGCTAGTTGTGGTGGCACGTCTTTGGTCACAGCACTTGGGATGCAGAAGCAGGGAGATCTTTGTGAGTTCAAGGCCAGCCTGGTCTACATATTGACTTCCAGGCCAGCCAGGACTTACATAGTGAGACCCTGTCTCAGATTTTAAAAGTACTCTTTCATGTGTCTATGTGAGTGTGCATATTTGTATGTGTGGATGCATGCATGTGCCTGTGGATGTCCAAGTTTGATGTTGGAAATTTTGGGGTTTTTTTTCTCCCTTATTCATTGAGTCAGGGGTTCTCAGTCAAACCCAGAGCTTGCCCAAACAGCTAGTCACCTTGCTGTGGGGACTCCTGTCACTGCCTTCTCAGGCTGGGATTACAGGCCAGCTGCCATGCCCACCCAGCATTTATGTGGGTTCTGGGGAGTGAAATTCAGGTCTTCAGTCTTGCAAGGCAAGCATTTTAACTGCCAGGATACCTCCCCAACCCCAGATGTAATAAAACTTCTTATTCATCTTTCAAAGCCTTCCTGGGCTTGTTCTCATTGAGTTTTTCAGGTTCATCTGTTTTTCTCCCTGCCCAGACAACTTTGTGTCTTCTTGTTGACTATATCTTAATTTTTTTTTGCTCTGCTCCTGGACCTTTCTTCCCCAAGTTTAGGGCCTATGTACTAGGGAAATCTCATGGGAACCACCTCTCTTAATTAACCAGATTATTGTGCAAGCCAACTACTTTATCCTTTCTCTTGGAAGCCTCTATCTGTCCTTCCCCAGTTTCAGACCTTGGGAGGTTGCAGTAGTTCCTAAATGGGTCTCTGGGATGATGCAACGCTTGAGATGACCCAAACAGACACTGTACTCTGTGTTTAATTCCCACACAGGGCTGCAACACAGTAGGAACCAGGAAAGAGAGCAGATAAAAGCATAGAGCATTGAAGATTTTGAAGTCTGCAGTGTATGCCTTTAAACAGTAACACAAACTTACAGAAATAAAGCTGCTGTCTTTAGAAGATAGTTCACAGCTAAAGGTGTAGCTAAGTTGGTAGACGGCTTTTCTATAAACCACCAAATTGATATTCCATCATAGCACCACATGGGGGTGGCCAAAGCCTATAACCACAGCATTCTGAAGGATCAGAAGTTCAAGGTTACGTAGTGCAAATGAGACCAGCCTGGGGATACATGAGATCCCCCCCCCCCATCCCCACACACACACACACACACACACACACACACACACACACACACACACATACACACATTATTTGGATCATTTCTCTCTGGAAAGATCATACACACAGTTTGATATGAGACTAAAAGTCCTAGCATTGCTGTATGTTCATTATTTTTCCAGAAGGTTTGATAAAATGTACAATCCAGTGAGGTTTTTTTTTGTTTTTGTTTGTTTTGTTTTGTTTTGTTTTGTTTTTTGGTTTTTCGAGACAGGGTTTCTCTGTGTAGCTTTGTGCCTTTCCTGGAACTCACTTGGTAGCCCAGGCTGGCCTCGAACTCACAGAGATCCGCCTGCCTCTGCCTCCCGAGTGCTGGTATTAAAGGTGTGCGCCACCACCGCCCGGCTTCCAGTGAGTTTTAAAAACAAATGATAGATATTGGATAAAAACCCTACCAATCCAAAGCAACTGTAACTCCCAACTTGTAGGCTTTCTGTTCAGCAAGTAAGTTAAAAGAAAGGGGAGAAAGTCTTTAAATTTTTCTTGTTATTAAGAAATGATCTCTTTTAAATGCCAGAATTTACTTTTTTGATGCCAGATTTTATTTTTGAAATTATGCAAAAAAGACTTGATTTATTTTAGTATTGAACAGAATCTTGTAAAGGTTTAAGTCCTTTCAAGTCTCCTGTCAAACAGTGTGCTTGTTGTAAGAACAAAGGAGGCAATAAAACAGTTTGGGTGGAGAGGAG
>CABHPP010147408.1:0-10854 GCA_902168425.1 Peromyscus attwateri
TTCCTTGTCAATGCCTGTCTGTACAGACCTCCAGGTTTCTATAGTTGGTACTGGGTTTAAAGGCACCACACTAGGCTGTTCCCTAGTGCCTACTTTAACACATAGTGACCCTGCCTGCCTTTTGATGGGATTAAGGGTATGTGCTACCACTGCCTGATTCCTGTGTTTACTTAAAAGTGGCTGGCCATTTTCCTTTTGATCTCCAGGCATGCTTTATTTATTAACATGCAAATAAAATATCACCACAATTCAGCACAAATATCACCACATTTCCCCTATTTGTTTATTAAAATAAAGAATAAAATTTATAAATAATATAAGAAAAACTATATACAATAAGTACAATAACTATATACAATATATACAAGCAATAAATACATCAGCACTTTGACAAATTTAGAGAAAATATTACATTATCTATTCTATTTTTTGTGAGTTTAAAATGTACCTAATTCACTTTCTACCCGAACTTGTATTACCAACAGAAAATTGTCCTGTGATGTTCCTTCAAACTTATACACTTTTCACCTCTGAGTGAGTTTCTTTTTTTATTTTTGAAATTTCTTAAGAAGGAAAAATGTAACTACAACTATCTAATCTTCAACTCCCTCAGAGACCAAGAAGGAAATAATATTACCTAGTAAAACAGGAATTGCAAACAAGCAACTTCCAGAAAATTGTGAGTTGACAGAAACAGCCAGCTGTCTGGACAGTCACCTGAGGTTTTCCGCAATGTTGGGACATCATCTTCAGCCTACAGGTTTAGCGTATCTGACAGACTCATTTGTGAAGTAGGATATACACAAGGCCTACAGCTCGACCTCACATTCGGCATGAGTATTCCATGTACCAGATAAAATTGAATTCTACCAGGGTCCTGTCATGATTCAGGATTTTAAATTCTGGAAATTGCTGGTGTTTCTGGAATTCATCTGCTTATTCTTCTCAGCTTGTGGATGGCTTCATCTCGGCATCCTGTTCTTCTCCACATCCCATTCTTCTCGGCTTGTAGGTGGCTTCATCTCCTTTATTAAATGCCAGTCTACCATTGAGAGGTTAGACTCTATCAGCCTAGTTACTCTTTCAAAAATAACTGTTTCAGCTACTGTTCCACTGCATACCAGAAGACATCAGTCCATTGCCTGTTGAGCTGTCTTCTTAGAAAGGGGCACTGTACCTTTTCCAGACTGCAAAGGCCGCTTTAGTGATGGTGCCATATAGTCTTGGCATGAGAGGATGCCTGTTGCTAAAGCCACAACCACACTTGTTTTGGCAAGGATAGGTAGTCATTTGCTTTGTGTCCTCTTTGTCCATTTTGGATAGCATACTATCAGCAGTTGATTCGAGGGCACTTTGTTGCCCAGTGGCTAACTTTTGCCATAATGAAAGTTAACTCCATATGCAGTTTCTTCAATGCCCATATCTTCTCTGAAGTAGATTGGTGCTGCCAGGGGCCAACATGTCTCATAATCATAAAAAAGAAAAAATTCTAAGTTATTAAAACATTTAAATGCCATATTCTGTAGATCTCTGAAGGATTTGAAGATGACCTGTCTATCTAAAATATATCTCTGATTAACCTTGAAAACACCTAATATGACAACAAGTTCAACTGTAAAGACTAACTACTAATTCTCATTTCTCTATATCCTAATAGTTGATAATAATAACTTTCAAGGATTAGCAAATTGTTAAATGAACTGTATAGGTACAATATCCTGAACAAGATTAGAAATATACATACAGCATTTTCTAACAATATCCATCTCAATATATAATTTGTATACAATATATAAAAATCCAATCCAATGTAAAGTATTTAAAACTAGTAGTTGTCTTTTAAAAATACATTCAATAATCTACTTTTTTATCTATATCATATCTATATCCTCTTGTTTTTTTCAGAGTAGATTCAATAATCTACCTTTTATTCTATCATTTCTATACCTTTTTTTTCAGAGTAGATTCAATAATCTGTCTTATCTATATCATCTTTTTTTTCCAAACAAGAATCTTAAATCTAATCTCCTGTGTTTAGCCCTTTTCCTGACCATTAACTACAACAACTTGTAACCAAGCCTCCTAAACAATGACAACTATCCCAAACCCAAAGCCCATTAAAAAACCAAAAACCACCCACCCCACCTCTTGGGAATGTGGGCATTGTGCTCTTAAAATTGCTTTGCAGTTTGTGGGTGATAACATCTTTAGAAGATTCTGAAAAGAAAATTTTTGGGTTAATTGTCAAGTTCCAGCAGAGGTAGCTATATCATTTGTTGTACAGTCTCAGCATAATGCCAAAGTGCAGGGCTTATCTCAAGTCCTTGTTCAAGTAGTCTGTGAAACAGGATCATCTCAGCTAGCCATCTCGAAATTGTTCTGATCAGTTTATAGTCCAAAGCTGATCTTTGGGTGATGTTTGTCAGCTTAGTGGTATTATTATCATCCATGTGGAATCACTGTTGTGGGACCCCATCATCTTTCCGGAGACTTCAAATTCGAGGTTAGGCCTGGTCATGATTCCCTGTAGAAAACTGATAGAGACTCCAACACAAAAACATGTATAGGCAGCTAAATTAAGCCTTTTTCTAGAATTAGTTAGTACTCTATATGACCAATACTATCATGACAAAAGTTATATACATATATAAATCTTATAAATTTTGATACAAAATTCATAACTTAAGAAAAGTTTAAAGACTCAAAATAGAACCAAAGAATTGAGATTAGTGGCAAAAACCAGTTCCTTAATTTTTTGATTTTCTTCTGTCCTATATCAGAAGATGGCTCTTTCATCTGACATGATACAGAGATTTTCCATTTTCCTTTTAACAACATACTTGGGTTTAGAGAAGGAAAGAGCCATTCTCCAACTTCAAAGCCAGCTTTAATTGTTAATTGAACTAGGACTACAAAAAGACCATTTGTATTAGTTGTCTGTAGAGAAGAGCAGAAACAAACATTTAGGAAGACTTAAGAAATGTTACATGTGATACACCAATAGGCCAAATTACTCTTTTTCTTGGGACATTTTTCTAGATGATTTGTCCTTTTTCTTCACATGTCTCATTTGTCCAGTGTTCTTCAGATTCCTTGGCCTTCCTTCCCCTGAAAGACAAAAACAAAAACACTTCCCCAAGCCTAACTTTGGAGAGGTTCCCTTTTGGCAAGTTATATCTGATTAAATAAAAAGGCATTTGTTAGTGGTATAAGTTAGTTTAAATTGGATGGTCATGCTGGTTGCTGAACTATCACCTCTTCTAATTAAGAGGTCTCTCTTGTTCAAACTGAACCTATATCAATTTTGATGGTATCCACAGCTTATCTTCTCCTATAGAAACAAAAGCAAAACCTCGTCCCCAATGTAACACATATCCTGGTTTCCATTCTGAGCTCAGCACATCCTTAAAGTATACAGGCTGATTTAATTCTGCAGTTTTTTTCTATTATCCAATGTCTCTCTGCAACTGTTGTTCCTTTCTCATTAGCATTGAGAAAATTCAAAGTTAATAGAGCATTATGTAATATATTTCTGGGGTTTTTTTTTACCCCTTTCTGTTTATTTAGCATATCCTTTAGAGTTCTATTTGATCTTTCTAAAACTGCTTGGCCTGTAGGATTATATGGTATAACTGTAATATGCTTTATATTGTAATAAACAAAAAAGTTTCATTTTATGAGCGACATATGCTGGAACATTGTCAGTTTTAATTTGTGCAGGTATACCCAGGATGGCCATAACTTCTAGCAAATTCGTGATTACAGGATCAGCATTTTCAGAACCAAAAGCATTTCCCCACTGAAATCCTGAATAAGTATCAATGGTATAGTGTACATATTTTAGTTTTCCAAATTTTGTAAAGTGAAACATGTCCATCTGCCAGATTTCATTCCTCTGAGTACCCTTTGAGTTACATCCTGCTGGTAGCAGACTCTGGTTATAAAAGGAAAAAATAGGACAGTTCCTTATAATTTCCTTAGCTTGTTGCCATGTTCTGGAAAAATTCTTTTTTAAACCTTTACTATTGACATGATGTTTTTTATGAAATTCTGAAGCCTCCAGCACATTTCCTATCAATAATTTATCAGTCTTGTCATTATCTTGTGCTAGAGGGCCTGGCAGACCCATATGGCATCAGATGTGAGTTATATATAAGGGATGCTTCCTATTCCTGATTATATCTTGTAACTGAATAAATAGTGAAGTTAATTCTGACTCATCAGGGATAAATTCTGCAGTCTCAATATATAATACCACTCTTTCAGCATACTGAGAGTTGGTAACTGTTGAGAGGTTCTGAAAAATCCATTAATATCAAAAAATATCATACAATTCCAATTTTGAACTGAATTATAATGACTTTGAACCACTTTACTTAAATTTTCAATTTTTTCCCCTGCTTCCTCAGTTCTGTCCCATGCATTCATGGTGGCCATGTGGCATAGAATTAAGGTTTGGTTATCATATAAACATTGTCTTCGTATATCAGAGTATTCACCTTCTCTAAGAAGTTGATCCTAGGCAATTTCCACACCTCTACTTCTACATGGTGTCTATTGCCTTAACCCCCTCCTTAAGCCATTGTCACCACTGTAATTGTGCTCTGGACTCTAGAACATCTGTTACCAACTCTTTCCAGTCCTAAGGAATAATCCTATTACAAGTTGACCACAAGTTTAACATTTGCTTTACAAATGGAGAATGCATTCCATAGGATACTATAGCTTCCTTAAAACTCCTTAAATCTAACATTTCCACTGGAGTCCAATTAGCTTGTACATGCACTTGAGCAGGTAGTTCCTGTAAGGCTACCAGATGAATTAAGTTTGATTGTTTGAAAACAGGCTGTCTCTCTGTAACCATATAATGCACTCCTGAAAATAATTTTACCTTTAAAGTCTTCTGCCTGCGTCTGAATTTCTCTATAATTCATTTTAACCTTTTTTTTCCCTCAAGCTTTTATCTTGGCACTTAAGTTGACCAATCTCTTTAATACTAAAATAAGGATAATTAAACAAATAATATTTATAATTGATGTTTCCTACATCCTATTAACATTAATTATCCTCTCATTTAACTGTACAGACTGTCTAATGATTTATCAAACAAAGACTAATTTCCTTTTATTAAAAAATATTTCCTATTTTTTTAATATGGAAAAAATGTTCTCTTTTAACTAGTTTCTCCCTTTAAGATATCTGATATCTTAATTAACTTACCAAGTCTGCATAGAACAGTAGAAGTCCAAGGGATTTTAAAGCAGCTACCTAGCGTGGTGGCAGTCCAAAATGGGAATCAGAAAGAGAGAGAGAGAGAGAGAGAGAGAGAGAGAGACAGAGAGAGACAGAGAGACAGAGAGACAGAGAGAGACAGAGACAGAGAGAGAGAGAGAGACAGAGGCAGAGAGACAGAGACAGAGGGAAAGAGAGAGAAAGCACCTACTAAAAGGTAAAAACTAAATAAAAAGTCCAGCCATGTGTTCTGGCCTGAACCAGGGGCTCTGTAAACACACAAGCAGTCCAGCTGCTTGCAGCTCTGCAACCTTGCAGCTCCAGCAACATGAGTTGGAGATCTGGCTGCAAGGAGCTCCAGCTGCATTTAGCCAGATCTCATGTAGCTCTGGCCAAGCCTGACCTATAAGGCCATCAATGTTTTTTTTTAATGAATTCTTGCCATGTGAGCACCAATTGTAGATGAATATCTAAATGGTCTTATTAAATAAGAAACACAGAGCCAAATAAAGGTGTGAAAGCCTTAGAGATCAGAGAAATAGAGAGAGCCACCAACTTTACCTTTCCAGTCCTGCAGCTACCAAAAGTGAGCTACTTCCTGTCTTACCCATGCCTTTATTGCCTTGCTGTAATGCCTTCTCATTGGCTCTTAGCCCAGCTACCTCACTTCCTTGTCAATGCCTGTCTGTACAGACCGCCAGGTCTCTATGGTTGGTACTGGGATTAAAAGAGTGTGTCACCATGCTTGGCTGTTCCCTAGTGTGTCCTTGAACACACAGAGACGCTATGCCACATGATCGAATTAAGAGTGTGTGCTACCACTGCATCACTTCTATGATTACTTAAAAGTGGCTGGCCATTTTCCCCTTGACCTCCAGGCATGCTTTATATATTAACATACAAATAAAATAGCACCACAAATGGTGTATCTGTCTTCACAATATCTAACCCCCAACTACTATGTGGGACCAAAATTGTTCATTCTAAAAAGGGCTATGTCCAAAGTCATCCATGTAGAAATTTTAACAAACCCATCATTAAAAGATCCTACTACCTCTATATGATGATCCTCACTGGGACAAATTTGGGTACAACACAATAATGAAAAGCAATGGCATAAGGAGGCCTCTGGTGTTAGGCTCTCTTTGTGTGGCTTTAATTACAGATTTAGGCACTGCCATGAGACTACTGTGCTTCACTTAACACCTTAGGAGCAATATAAATGCATTTGAATGGATATATTCTAACCTTGATATTATTATTATTATTATTATTATTATTATTATTATTATTGGTTTTTCAAGACAGGGTTTCTCTGTGTAGCTTTGAGCCTTTCCTGGAACTCACTTTGTAGACCAGGCTGGCCTCGAAATCACAGAGATCTGCCTGCCTCTACCTCCCAAGTGCTGGGATTAAAAGCGTTTTAATCTTGATGTTTTCAAACTAAGGGTCTTGTAGAATAATTCTTATTAAACAAAGCTCAGGAAGCGTTTTTCATATTAAAGCAATTCATATAATGCTGTACTTGTATTGAATCATTCACAATAATATTAGTTCTCATGGTACTTTTCATTGAACATATTCTTTTAAAACTGTATATTGTACATTGAGCCCAGGAACTTTCCTTAACTCTTACCAAAAATCTTAGGCATTGACAACTGCTTGACAGCATTGCCTCCCAAGTCATGAATGGAACCATGGAGATATGTGTAATATAGGATCCATATACACAGACAGCATCAGGGGATATTTGTCTGGGACTGGATATATATGGTATAATATGATTATCACGAGTTACAAGAACTCTCCTGCAATCACCTTGACTGAATTCATCACATTAGCTAAAATGGTTCTATTGTGTGTAGACATCACATATTCCTTATCAATTGTTCCATTATTGGACAGCAAGAACAGCTAACATACATATTCCTGAAAAATGCTGCAATCTATGCTGATGTACAAAGCAATAACATGTTCAATTCCTTGGAATAGTATAGAAGGGAAATGATATAGACATACTGATGGTGTTTAAAGTGACTCCATACTGAAATAGAGAGAGGGTAGAATACTTCATGTTATACCCACCAACTTATTGGTGTTTCCTGTGGAAGCAATACTTGGAAGGCCCCTACTTTCAGTTAACTCTCCATTTCTATTCCCTAGCATCAAGAAAGATCATTTTCCAATGGGCCTGATGGTCAAATGCAAGTAATGTCTAGAATGACATGTCAAGTTTTCATGAATCTCTATGGCTCCTTCTACTTTGTACAGTTAAGCTTCACAGCCACAGACCTGTCTATCATTGCATCTATCTGTTCAATTACTTTCTAAGGTCTCCATCCATCCAAGGTAATCACTGCTAACATATCACAATAGGATGTTCACTTGATTTTGGAATAAAAAGCCATGCTACACTATTCTACCCCATTGGTCTACCTCTCAATTTGATTGGACTACTTGTAGGACAATCCCTGAGCTTTGGATGGCCTGCTTTGTGCATGATCCATTTCTGAGTACCAGTCTGCCATCTCAGCACAACAGCAGTCACTGAGTCTCAGCAGCTGAAACAATTACAACTCTATCCAGCAGCAACAGAAACAAATGCCAAAGGAGGGCCAGCAAGGAGGCAGACTGTAACTGTTACATCTGCATCTGCAACTACATTAATCTCCTGCAATTATGTAAAGGTTTAGAAGGGAAATGTAGAGACCCAACCATTCAATTCAACAAAACAATAGCAGCTGTCTTACCTCGGGGACATAGGAACTACTCAGTCACAGAACATTTTGTGTGGATTGCAGTACAAGATAAGAATTCCCTTCTGTGCATGTGTACACATAACAAATTGGAGAGTTGTTACAAATATACCTAACAACTGTGCCTTCTCCCTACCAGTGTATAATTCTCTCTTGACATTTTACTATGTGGAAGAGACATCCAACAACCTAATAGCACAATTCCTGACCATTCTCCCCCAAAATGATGGAAGAGCCTGCTTGGTCTATGAAAGCCACCCAGCTGACTATCAGAAAGGGGGTTCCAGCTCCAGGCAAGTCTGAACGTTTCATATTCTGCAAATCATTCAGTTTGGCCCTTTTCTACTTCTTGCTCATAACTTTCAACAGGATCACAATAACTTTCATATTTTAGGAGGTACTAAGGACCTTCTTGTCCAACATCTCCTGAGGCTTAAGCCTACCTCTGGCACTTAGCATTTAGCAGGCACCTGTCTTCAGAGAGTGCCATTTTTCCACCCAAACAGGATACCATCTTTCAAGTCATTTAACTTATTTTCATTTCTTGGAGATGTTGTCCCAAAAAATATTTTATCATATTTGTTTGTTATTTCTTGAAAGCTTTTTCTTTTGTAAAGAGGGAGAGAAAGGTAGTACGTATTGAGAAATGAGGACTTGGAAAATAATTGGAAGGAGTACGGGGTACGGTAACTAAGTTCAGTATATGTGGTTAGAGGAAATAAGTTCATTGTTACACTGAAAGAAAAATAATATGCAAATATTAAAAAGTAAAAAACACAGAAATGATGAGAATTAAACACTGAACACAGTTCTATCTATCTATCTATCTATCTATCTCTATCTATCTCTCGTTTCTCTCCACTCTCAGACTTCTCAGTAACACAGACCCAGTGATATTCTACTCACTTGGGTTTATGCTGCTACAAGAACATACTTTTTTCAGAATGGTCTACAACCAGGAGCCTGGATGAACCTTCCAACTTTCAGTCATTGCCACTTGGAATGTGTCACATTATCTGACAAGTGGTCAGTCATGAAAGACACTTGGAGGGTGAAATACAAAGACAGCCTACAGGCCTATGAAAAAGGACAGTCTTCTTGCAGATCTTTGCCAAACACTACAAAACATGAAACAATCGGCAATGGAGGAACAGCTCTACTGAGCTGGGCATGTAGCTGCATGCTACAGTAATAGCTCCGTGTAAAGGAGGTCCTGAGTGAAAGTTCTGACACCTCATGTTAATGCAGGAGGAGGGCTAAACAGACTCCAGGGTCAATGTCAGTAAGGACTGACAGACATTGTCATATCAGTACTTTTTCAGGCAGTTAGAATAAGAAATGTATATAAATGCTTACTACAAACATGTCATATTACAGTCTATAAACCCACCAGTCAATGACAGAAAAGAATGAAAACAATCTAAACCAAAATGAGGAAACACAAGATTTCCCCATATTTCAACAAAAGATCACATTCCTGTCTGAGAAGAGAAACCGGTTGTTCTTTTCCATACATACAGAAGAAATATAAATACTATATTTTTTCATGTCACCCAGCATCCAGTACCAAAAAATGTCTTTCTCCAGGTGCTCTACTCTCTATTTATCCTGATCTCAGACTCACACTTGGCAGAGAATGCTGGAAGCCCAGGATTCTGCAGAGACTGTTGCAAGGAGGAAGAAGCTTCAGTAACTGTCCCACTCATTATACTTGTGGATGAAGAGAGAAGGCGGCCAGACTCAATGACTAACAACCTCAATACTGTAAGAAGGGAGGCAAGATACAAAGAATGCCCACATGTCTGAATCCAGGGTGAGACACACAGTGAGTTTCAGAATAACAGGGGCTACAGAGACTTGCCTATCTCAGGAAAACAAAAGTCAAGAATGAGAGAAAACATCCAGAGGTATACGAGTCTGGGCAGCAAAAGAGCAACAAGTTTGAAAAAGGTAACATGTGCAGCAAGGTTCACCATCAGCCCCTCAAGAATTTGCTTCTATGAACAGCATCCAATTATAAGTATCTTCCCGATGAACAGAAGACCACTGCTTCTGGAAGTTCACCATGATACTGCCCACCACTGTAAGGATACAGGTTCACGCTGGTCCAAGAATCAAACCCTACCAAAAAGAGGTGAAAAGTAGAGAAGAGAGATGTGAGTCCTGCCTGGACCAACACAGACTACGAAAGGCCTCTAGGAGAAGACACCCAAAGAGAAGATTCTTGGAGTTCATCATCCAAGGTGCACTCAATGCACTCAGTCCTGTCCTCCAACAAAGTCACAAAGGAGCCCTTTGATCTCTTCCTTGGGTCATAGACAGATGCTGACAGCCCATAAATCAGATCAACTGAAACGGTTTCTCACCTTAGTTCCCTCCACCTAGGTGTTCACCTCCTTCCTGCCCAAGACTATTGACTGTATGTACAGTGCATGCTGATGGGACACTGTCCGCCAGAAGGTGATACCTCAAAGAAACAGTAGACAGAGCTTCAACATGGAACCTTATAAGAAGCTCTGCCAATACTCTAGAGTAAACCTCATGGGAAGGGGCACTTCCATGCCAGGATTGCCTCCCTTCACTAGCCCACACCTCAGCCTCCATGGCTACTGTTGGTCTCCTGGCATCCTATCCAACCAATCCCATCTTTTAGCTCAGAATCCAACCTTCCCATTGGCTGCTGCCCCGTTTGTGACATCATTGTCCCTGCAACCCTACCACCACCTGGTAGGTTCTTGGGGTTTCCATGGAGATGCCTGTAAACAAATTTGGACCATCACAGGTCACCTGTGACCAGTAAGTGCTGTCTGATACCGGATACACTTGCCACTGAGGTCAGCTGATCAGACAAGGACAACCAATTATC
>CABHPP010147409.1:0-27004 GCA_902168425.1 Peromyscus attwateri
GTAGCAGAAATCTTAAAAGTTCTTATTAATAAAATCAAACCTGAGGCCAGTTGTTGGGGTGAATGCTGGAAGATCAAAGCAGCAGAACAAGCCACAGCTTCCTCACCTTGCCAATTCCTCAGGTGATCCTGTTTCCTCAGACTAGAAGCCTCTGAGTTCTCATCCGAATGAATCTCAACTGAACTGCTGTTCAAAGCTTAAAAGCTTAACCAGCCAAATGCTTCTAGTTCCTGGTCCTCACGCCTTATATATCTTTCTGCTTTCTGCCATCACTCCCTGGGATTAAAGGTGTGAGTCACCATGCCTGGCTGTTTCCAATGTGGCCTTGAATTCACAGAGATCCAGAGGGATTTCTGCCTCTGGAATGCTAGGATTAAAGGCGTGTGCTACCACTGCCTATCCTCTATGTTTAATATTGTGGCTGTTCTCTTCTCTGACACCAGATAAGTTTATTAGTATGCACAATATTTTGGGGAACACAATATCACCACAAGTTTGATTTGATGTCTATATTACTTTACAAGGGCACCTACCTCTCCCATTAATTTAGCCTCTCCTTGTGTCCCAAAGCAAGTGAGCTTCTTCATGACTGAAGTGGTGAAAATGAAAAGTACAATAGGAAACGGCAAGGTCAAAGTAAGGAAACATGAAATACAACTTAGACTTCTATGTAAGTTTTCTGACCAGAATTTCATCCACCAATGAAGAAGCTGATGTTTCTGAATACATTCTGTTTCTTGCAGCCAAGTCTGACCCAAGAATAACCACTTCTTGCCAATAAACTAGTTACCAGTCTTTGCTCTCCCTTGACTGACTTTTCTTATAGCCAACCAACTTCTAAATGCCCTGTTCAGAAAACAAGATGGTGGAAAAAAAAAACAAGTTGAACTCTGTTTATGTTTTGACAGAAGTCACATATACATGTATTTTGGAAATCCAGAGCTCTAGAAATAAAGCCTGAAGAGTTAGAGTGTAGTCATGTGATCTGACTCTCCATATGGGTCTGGGTAGAACTCACTACTAATTTTATGGTCTCAGTATGATAAACTACTTTGTCTACCTTGACATGCCAATCAATCCCTCTATAACTTAATCAGCTTCATCTGTGTTAACTCCTGATTTCCTCAGTCATAAAGAATAATTTATTTTCACCTCCATTCAACATACATTGCTTATTCTCACTGTGTGCTACTGAAATAGCTTCCTTACCAATATATCTCTTTACAGAGTCTAGTGTTTATTTGTGGGCAAGAACTATGAATTATTCATCATATGTCCTCAATGTCCAACACAGAATAACTTACTTGGTCCTCACTAATGTTTGTTGAATGAGTAAATTATCTATGATAAGTTATCTTTCTGAGACTTAAAGGATAATGTTTTTCTCACTTAATAAGAAAAATGAAATAGCTCTGTTATTAGACATTGGTTTCATAAATATTTTGTTTTACCTAAGATACATATTTTCACATATTAATTAAACAATTAGTCAGTCTTACATTGGTGACTATTTCTTGTCATATGGCAACTGACTAATCTAATCTAGTCATTTGATTGGTTAAAATAAGTAGACAGTGTGAAGGGATGTTCAGGGAGCTTTATCAATAGGCTTTATTTAGTAATTGAACAAGATGGTCACTGTCTAACAAAACCAAGTTGAGAGAAAAATTGATAGATTATGCTTAGAGACAGCATGGAATTATAAGAAAAAGGTTCTTTTCTGTAATTATTTTAGTGCTAGGAGAACAAAATGTTCCTCAGTTAGAATAACATAAACATATCTCATAAATGGAGATGTACACATATGTTCAGGACCTTTGTAGCTGCAACACACACACACAAATATTTCACCACAGAATGGAAAGGGAAATTCTGGGTATATGACAAGTAGCCTGGTTGTAGAAGCTTGTATGATAAATTCAAATTAGTTTAATGCAACCCACTAAGATACATAAGTGAAGTAAATACTGTAATGTCAAATATGTTTTTAAATAAAGGAAAGTCTATTTCAGTCATCTGCAGTAGACATCCTACTTAGTGTTGAGTTTAATGATTCAAAGTAGGAGCCATAGGCTGAAATGCTTGGATCTGTTTTTACGAAGTGAGTGATGTTCTAATAGCCACTTGTGAAGAATAGCATCTCCTTCAGGATTTAACACTCAGTGATCTGTCATCCCGTCCACAATTAAGGCTCTGTGTTCACATGATTTAGATCCAGGAGGACTCTGGCTAGAAATATGATATTGTTGTGAGGAAAAACTACCATATTCTGAAGGGAAAAAAGCTGCCCGAGTGCTTCCAGATGTCACTGGCTACCGCTTGTCAAATGTGCCTGAAAAACTCTTCCCAGAGCCCAAAATGATAACTATTTCTCCTGACAATGTCCACAAATCTGTTTAAGTGCAGTATTTGCCAAGTATTTTTTTAAAACCAACTTACAGACTTTCATATCTTTAAAGAATCTACAAATCCATTGTTTAAACAGGAAAATAATTATCCTTTATAAAATTAATTGACATAAAGCAACAAGGCAAAAAGACATTCAATCATGTTATATTTAAACAAGGAGGGTGGGGAAGATTTTTTTTTCATTTTTTAATTAAGAAATTTTCAATTCACTTTCCATACCAACCACAGATCCCACATCTTTCCTCTTCCCACCCCCCAGCCTTCTCCTCCAACCTACGCCCCATCCCCACATTTTCCAAATCAAGGTCTCCCATGGGGAGTCAGCAGAACCTGGCACACTCAGCTGAGGCAGGTCCATGCCCCTCCCCTCTGCACCAAGGCTGTGCAAGGTGTCACACCATAGGCACTGGGCTCCATGCACCAGGGACAGATCCCAATCCCCCTGCCTGGGGGCCCCCCAAACAGTTTGAGCTAAACAACTGTCTCTTGTAACCAAAGGGCCTAGTCTAATTCTATGGGGGTTCCATAGCTATTAGTCCACAGTTCATGAATTTCCACCAGTGTGGCTGGTAATCTCTGCAAGTTTTCCCGTCATGATCTTGACATCCTCTGCCCACAGAATCCCTCCTCTCTCTCATTGGTTGGATTCCCAGAGCTCAGCCTGGCACCAGGCAGTGAATCTCTGCATCTGTGTCCATCAGTCACTGGATGAAGGCTCTGTGATGACAGTTAGGGTATATTTGACACAAGAGTAGACAAGTCCAAGCACCCTCCCGACCATTGTCAGTAGTCCAAGGTGGGGTCATCCTCAAAATATATAAAGAACTCAAAAAGCTAGACATCAAAATACTGAGCAATCCAATTAAAACATGGGCTATAGAGCTCAACAGAGAATTCTCAATGGAAGAATCTCAAGTGGCTGAAAGATATTTAAGGAATTGCTCAACATCCTTAGTCATCAGGGAAATGCAAAGCAAAATGACTCTAAGATACCATTAGTCAGAATGGCTAAGATCAAAAACACTGAAGACAGTTTATGTTGGAGAGGATGTGGAGCAAAGGGAACACTCCTCCACTGTTGGTAGGAATGCAAACTTGTGCAGCCACTCTGGAAATCAGTATGGAGGTTTCTCAGAAAATTGGGAATGAGTCTTCCTCTAGTCCCAGCTATACCACTCTTGGGCATATACCCAAGGAATGCTCAATCTTACCACAAGGATACATGCTCAACTATGTTCATAGCAGTATTATTTGTAATAGCCATAACCTGGAAACAACCTAGATGCCCGTCAACTGAAGAATGGATAAAGAAAATGTGGCACATATACACAATGGAGTACTACTCAGCAGTAAAAAAAAAATGATATCATGAATTTTGCAGGCAAATGGATGGAACTAGAAAATATCATCCTGAGTGAAGTAACCCAGACTCAGAAGGACAAACATGGTATGCACTCACTCATAAGTAGATACTAGATGTAAGGCAAAGGATAACCAGACTACAACCCACAGCTCCAGAGAAGCTGGTTAACAAGGAGGGAGCCTAAGAGAGACACATAGATAGCCCAGTGAAGGAGAAATAGATGAGATCTACATGAGCAAACTGGGAGTGGGGAGGTGGGTAATGGAGGGCAAAGAATGGGGGGTGAGAACATAAGGAAATGGGAGGTTCGAGCTGGAACAGGGACAGAATGGGAGAACAAGGAAAGAGATACCATGATAAAGACATCATGGGAATAGGAAGAGGCAGGCTGCCAGGTGGGGAAGATTTTAAAAAGTGTTGAGTTAGGACATTCTAACACTGTTGTAAGTAGGTACTATATCTAGTGAGCATACTAGCTGGGCAGAGGGTTTTCATTCAAAATTACATCAATATGAACAAACACTGATGCCATGTGGAAATATTCCCAGAATATTGCTGTTTCAGTATAAGCTGATTTAATAAAATGTGTGTGTGTGTTTGTGTGTGTGTGTGTGTGTGTGTGTGTGTGTGCGCACACGCACACACGCGCGCGCGTGTGTAAATATTCATTTCATTGGTTCTGTTACTGTAGAGAAACTTGACTGATACAATATATAAAGAAAACATGATACTGTTTGAATTGTTTACTTTTGTCAAATTTCTAATACAGCCTTTTCAAATGCTCACTAAACTAAGTAGAAATAGGTAAGTTCTGCTTTTGGTGTTTCTTCTTAACCTCGGTCCCCTGTGTCATGGCATGTCACTCTTTCCACGCATTGTCTATTAGCCTACTCATAGAACTCCAGACAGGCCAGCAACTTAAATTATCATGACCACCAACCATTGCAAATTCCCTGCTCCACATTTTAACTTTTCTAAGCCTAATGTGTCAGCTAATTAGGGCACTAGGCCAACTTACTCTGGAGCTTCAGTTGGGAAGCTGTCCTCAAGTCTTACATGAATATTTCAGTGAGAATTTCCTGGACATTGTGTTCCTATTTTTTTTTTCATCTGATCTAGTGTCTCAAAGAGTCAAGATTTCAGGACATTAGCTGAGTGACCGGAATCATTTGGTACCCTGAAAATCTTAGCAAATTACTATTCACTGTGCTGGAAAAAGATCATTTAAAACTACTTCACATTTTAAATATTCAGGAAAGAAAAGAATTTATTTCTAGATAAGCTGTAAAGAAACTGTTCTGCCAGAAATATGTTGGAAAATAACAGAGCCAGCAGTTGCAAAATAATCACATGCATGATAAAGAGTCAGATAGTACAAAAGACACAATTTGTGAGTAAATGACCGACTACAGGGGCTCCTAACATGCCACTGAAAATATCTGATCCTGATTAGAGAGTGTGCTTGTTTGAGGAACTGTTGGTGTGTTAGTGTGCTGTAGCAGAGAATAAAAGTGACTGAAAACAATAGTGCTAATCAATGTATACACTTTCTATAATGCACATTGATCAAATCTAGCTATCATTTCTTCCTCTCCAGTTCTTTCCCTTTTTTCCTATGGCTTTTAGCTCCCAACTTTGTGTGCTCTTTTCTTAAAAACACACTGCATTCACTTGCTGTTGTCTACATGTACATGAGTGTAAGATTGGCTAATGGAGCATGGATATCCTCTCAGAGGCTGCATCCCTGAAGAAAATGGATTAACCCTCCTCCAAAGTTTGCAGTCGCACCTAGGCTATGGGTGAGACTTCTTGACCTCCTCCCTTTCCATGCTGGGATTGTAGTTGGCTTCATCTTGTGCACACAGTCGCAGCCCCTGGGAGTTCCTATGTGCAATGCACTGTCATGCCTAATAACATTATTTTGCTGCAGATGTTCACTACTTCTTGGGGTAGGCTGGATAATACATGTCTCATTTACAACTGAACACTCCACAGCCTCATCTTCTTCCTACCATGGACAGTTGTGAGTCTCTTCATTAATCACAATCTAACTACAAAGGGAAGCCTCTCTGATGAGGAACCAGAGATAGACTATTCTAGGAGTAAAGATAAGAACTTAGAAAATAGTTTAATATTATCTCTGTTTATCAGAATAATAGTATTTATTCTCCATATGGCATATGCCCTAGCCAGCCATGGTTTCTGGCCAAGTTCATAATACCAGGTGTGAGTCCTTTCTCGTGGAGTGGGCCTTGAATCCAATCAGAAGGTAGTTGGTTACTCCCATAACATTCACGCCACTCTTGTACAAGTGGGCATATCTTGCTTAGCCAGTCATTATTATAGCTCACAGAGTTCACAACTGGGTAAGAACATTTAAAATTATCACCATATATTTAATTTATTTTTTGTTATTTCTTTTATGTTTTAAATTATAACATAATTACATAATCTCCCCTCTCTCTAAACACTCCTATATACTCCTCCCTGCTCTTTTTAAAATTCATTATTTCTTTTTCATCAACATATATATGTGTGTCAATATATACATATGTACATGTATGTACATATCAATATATACATGCTGATGAATTTGAAAAAGAGCAAGGAGGGGTATATGAGAGTGTTTTATATTATATTATATATGTTATACATATACATACATATTCCTAAATACATAAGTATAACATGCCCAGTCTATATATTATTACTAATATATGTGTTTTCATGATTATTTCATGTTTTCTACTTTATAACAGGTAAACTGAGGTTCTGGGGTGTTAAATAATTTTTCTAAATCAACACATATAGCAAGTGGTGTGTCTTGAACACGGAAAATGTGATTCTAGCACATGATCCTATACCCCAGCCTTTAAACTCGTGTTGGACTTGGGAATACCATCACTTCATCTCAGAATTTCTCTTTAAAGGATTTATACCAAGTTGATGAGAGTGCAGGGGGCGGGTAGTTTTCAACATCAGTCTTTTGGGGCTGCAGTATCTAAAGTGAACTGTCCATCCAGTGTGTATTAGCTACCTCTCTTGCTGCTGTGAAGAAACACCTACACAACATAAGGGAAGAAGAATTTACTTTCCTTTTTGATCCAAATGTTGTCTACTCTTTGTTCCCCAACAGATGAAATGGTGCTACCCACATTTAGGGTGGGTTTTTACAGCTCAGTTAATACAATGTAGGAATTCTTCACAGATGTGACCACAAAGTTGTCTTCCAGACCCTGCTATATCTTGACAAGTTGTCTTTCAGTCATATCCACCACACACCCGTTTTGTGCAAATCCACCCCAGTGAATTACAAAGAGTCAGGGAAGAAAATCTCAGGCATTTCTTCACCCAAACAGGGAAATCCCAATGAGAACTTTTAGCTTGAAAGCATTATTTGCAGCCTCATTTTAGTCCAGTCTCTTCATGTATCCAACCAGTACTGTTCCCTTTATCCCCTACATTCACATCAAGGGCCTGAATTTCCTTAACAAACATTCTATGTGCCAACCATAGTCTAAAATCCCAACCTCTGCTTCCAGTATTAGGCAGGAGGCACAGCCTCTGAAGAAACAACTTCCTTGTAATCTGTATCAGGTTAGGCAATTCAGAAATTTTCCTATGTTAAAAAATTAGTGACCCTTCCAGTGCTTTTAAAGCAGACTGAATAATATAATTATGTGACAGCTTTTAAGATATTGAAGCACAGCTCCACTTAAGATAATTTATGTCATAATATCCTGGGAAACACCAATTGTCTTCATTGAATTTTCTACATATATTTATGTAATACTCAAATGCATTGTGACACAGACTATAGACGGTTGACTTCTTATAAAAATCTGCATTCTCTTTTCACACGATACAACTCCCTAGCCAATAACTGCATTTCTCAGACCCACACTGTATCCATATAGACTGAGGGAAGAGAAGCAGGGGTGGGCGGGGCTTCAACACTAACATGAGAGCTGAAGAGATGGCGGTCACTTTCGGACAAAGCTGATTAAGGTGCCACTGTGTCTCCTCTATCCTTTATTCAGCTTGTATAGATAAAGACACTTCTGAACACATGGGAGAAGGAGAAGGGCTATGATGTTAATATATATATATATATATATATATATATATATATATATATATATATATCTTAGATCATTTGTGCTGCAGTAACGGAATGCCTAAGAACAGATGATTTACATAGAGTACAGCCCAAAGAGTAAAAATTGGGTGATAGTCCATAGAAATCGTACTGCATGCCTTCTGAAGGAAGGAATTCTGTGCCCTCACATTGCAGAAGACAGAAGGGAAAAGTCATGAATACCCTCTTCAAAGCCTTCTTATAAGGGTGCATAATTTCACTGAACAGGGGAAATCTGCTGTAGCTTATTTACCTTTTCAAAGTTCAGTCTCATAACTATCACACTACTAACACCTAGATTTTGAAGGTGCCACATTCAAAGTGTAACAAGCTTCACATCTTGAAAGAGTGCACAAAAGACACTGACCTGCCATCCAAATTACTCTTAGATAGGTGTATGAGAGAAAGTAATTCTTATGTTTAAACCATTTTACTTCTGGAAATAATGTGTCATAGCAGCTAGCATTATCCTAACATACTATGTTTGCTACCTCAAGATTAGTTTGCCTCTTGGTATGGATAGCTAATATCAAAAATAGTATGGGATACTAGTCCACTTATTTTAGTATGGTCTATGAAATATTATTTGTACAATACTCCCTTGCACACACACACACACACACACACACACACACAGAGAGAGAGAGAGAGAGAGAGAGAGAGAGAGAGAGAGAGAGAGAGAGATGTTGTATACAAATAAATCTGGGAAATGCTACATATCACATTAAAAATCAACTATTCTGAAAAAATGATGTTTCATTAAATGGAATATTCCACTTCATGAAATTCCAACCTAGGATTCTTAACCCCAGTGCTTCCAAACCAGCCTCTGTCAATGATGTCAACAGAATAGCTTCCTGAAAAATAAGTACAATTTGCTTCTTTGACCTTAAGAGTATTTGAGATTGAATCCCTATTATATGTTTGATATTTTCTAATTACATATAATATTTTATATTCAAAATGTTATTTATTATAGTGTCAAATATGTAGAACAGTAGAGTATATAAAATATGGAGCTCTAATTTTAATGGTTAACAATTTTGGACATTATGATTTTATATATACCCTTATATATTTTTCTTAAACCATTGGGTTAACTTGAAGTAAATATCAAATATTATATTATTTTATCTGTAAAATTTTAATAAGAATCTCGACATGGAGAATCTCTACAGGAGGTCTCCATCAAATCTCTCCCCTCAGAGCTCTGGAAATCCCAAGGAAAAGGAGGCAGAAAGATTTTAAGAGCCAGAGGGGATGGAGGACACCAGGAGAAAAAGACTCTCTGAATGTTCTAACCAAGGTGCATATGAGCTCACAGAGACTGAAGCAGCAAGAACAGGGCCTACATGGGTCTGCACCAGATCCTCTGTGTATATTAGCTTAGTATTTTTTATGAATCCTGATCGAGAACAAGTAGGTCTCTGATTCTTGTACCTGTTCTTGGGACCCTTTTCCTCCTATTGGGTTGCTATGTCCAACTTCAATATGATAGTTTTTGCTTTCTCTTATTATATTTTACTTTGTCATGTTTGGTTGTTATCTCTTATAAGCCTGTTCTTTTCTAATGAGAGACAGAAAAGGAGTGGATCTGGAGGGGAGGGGAGATGGGGAGGAACTGGGAGGATCAGAGGGAGGGGAAAATGTAATCAGGATATATTGTATGAGAAAAGAATCTATTTTCAATAAAATGGAAAAAAAGAATCTCTAAAACTCAAAAATGTGTTGATATACAATTTAGATGAAGGAAAACTAATATTTTAAAATATGCTCTTCCACCTACGGGTCCATGCATATAATTATATAAAAACCACTAGAATTAAGACACAAGAGGATGGAGAGATGGTACAGTGTTTTAGATTGCTTGTGATCTTACAAAGAACCAGAGTTATGTTCCTGGTACCTATTAGACCTTTCATAGCTGTCTGTATCCCTAGAGTATCTGACACCATCTCCTGGCCTCTGTGGGCACATTCATATACATGTGCATGCGTGCACATATACATAGACACACACAAACACACACACACACTAACATATGTATGTAATGTATATGTGTGTAATATGTGTGTATGTATAATATGTATATGTATATATGTGTGTGTGTGCATGTGTATGAATATTTCCATCTTGCCACAAGATTCCCCAATGACGTTTTATAGTGAACCTTCCCACATCAGAACTTAGCTGTTTTCTATCCTGATAGTTTTGCCTTTTCCAGTATATCATACAAGTAAAATCAAACAATAGCCTTTTGAAGACAGCTTCTTCACCTTGCATAGTGCTTGTGACACCCACCCATGTTGTTGCTTGTATCCATAATGTGCTCTTTTAAGTGCTATATAGGAATCTGTCTTAGGACCATATGATAGTTTATGTATATGCAAGGAGGCTGGGTTATTCCCACTTTCTCATGCCTATAAAAACAGCAACAAAATCATTGAAACATTTATATTCATTTTTTGTTTGAAAATAGTTTTCACTGGTTTCTAACAAAACTGGATTAAAGATTATGAACATATGCTTAGCTCTTAAGACAGTACCCCACTCTTTCCCCAAGTGGCTAGATCCTATCTTACCTCCTATTCTAATTTCTTTTCTGTTGCTGTGATTAAAAACAATTTGACCAAGAGAAACAGGGAGGAGGAAGGCTTTATTTCACCTAACACTTTCAGGCCACAGTCCACCACTGAGGGAAATCAGATCTGGAACATAAAGCAGAAACCGTGGAGGAATTCTGCCCACTGTTTGTCATGCTTAGCTAAATTTCCTATAATAGCCCAGGACCAACTGCCCAAGGAACAGCGCCACCTACAGTGGGCTGGGCTCTCCTCCGTCAATTAACAACCAAGACAATGCCCCACAGACATTCTTACAGGCCAATCTGACGGAGGTTTTTCTTCTCAGATTGTTTTAGACTGTGTTAATTAGTCAATTAAAGCCAGCTAGGCAACCTTTTATCAGTACTGTAAGAGAATTCCAAGAATCTTTCAAAACACATTACCACAATACCACATATAAAAATAATTCGTAGTAATATTTGCTTGCTATCACGTTTTTCTGCTTTTAAGGTATTTTATTTTGTTCCTTTTAAATTTCTTCCCCTTGCTTTCATCTTCTGATTTTTTTTATTTCCTTGTATTTTATTGTGATCTGTTTTCAAGGGACCCAGAGACTCTTCTTACACCTACAGTGCTTTTATCTCCAAGAAAATGCTTCCCAGATGCAGCTACCTCTGGCTTCCCTCACATTCTAAGCTCCTTCCCAGAATCCCCGATAGTCAGTGTTCTCTTCTGATTGACTCAAATTTTAATTACTGCTTCATCAGTAAGAGACAGTGGAGGGTTTGGAAATGTGATTTTTTTAATGATGAAATTGGTGCCATGCAGATGGTGTAGCACCCCGGCCCTCTTCATTTCAATACAATTCCTACCAGATTCCACACTCTGGATTCTTGAGTCAACTCCTTTCTTCTCCCCCATGTTCGTCTACATGGATGTGAATGGACATTGTTGTTTGTCTCTCTGAATAAAGGCATTAATATTATTTTACTGCTATCATACACTATACAAATCTTTTAACTTTTAAACTTTTTAAGTTTTAAATTTTAACTTTTAAATCTTTAAAATTTTAAATTCCCAAATGTAAACCAGCAGCCTGTATGCTCTGTCCCCTCTCAAACCCAGAAAAGTGTGTACTTTATTTAGTCAACGAAGCTTACTTCATGGTTGCAGGGTTGCCTCACTTACAGTCAGGACAAAGTAATAGGCTTCTGGGGAGGAAATGAGGTCAGCTTGGCTCGACCTATTTCATACAGCTGCTGAGAAATGGCTTGAAATTCAAATGTAGGCAGAAGTCCTTCCCTAAAGCAATCAATAAACATTTATCAGATGATTGTTTTAGTCTAGAAGACATTGGCTGTAATACTAGCCTGTGGCAGTACTATGCAGTGTATGTCTTCATGCATATGAATTCCTGGAAGTCTATTGTTTGGGGAGGTCTTCTTTTCTTAACATGAGAAGAGATGAGACTTCAATGAGAAAAATCACACACACACACACACACACACACACACACACACACACACACACACACGAGAAAGGGGCATTCGGCCTTAGAGATAGATACCCAGCTAACCCTGTAACATCTGAAAACATGGTTACTGCAGTATGAGAAAATAGGCTGAACAAAAGCTACTTGACACCCTGGGCCCAGAATGCCAGTTTCTCTACTGCTTTATATCAAGGGAGGGAAGCAAGAAAAATAGCATCTTCGTGAAGGAACTCCAAGAAACATTCCCTGTGCTTAGAGCTCTTTTTACAGAAAAGTAGGACAATATATTTAGGTTGTGAACAGAAGTGTGGACTCTACTGCTATCAGATGGTTCTATGAAGATGTCACTCATCAGTCGCCCTCTTTGTGTGGGTTCTACCTTTATAGGTTCAATCAACCACAGGCTGAAAATATTCCATAAACAGTACAATACAACTACTACTTATAGCATTTATGATGGATTAGTTGTTTTACATGGTCAAGAGATGCTTAAGTATATGCAGAGGATGTTTGTGGGTCATATACAAATAACAGTTATTGACACCTTTGTTATATGTGATAGGGTCCTGGTACCAGTATCTTTTTTTTAAATTTATTTTACAATTAATTTAATTTTACATATCAGCCATGGATTCCTCCCTCCTCCCACCCCCCAGCCTTCCCCTCCAATCCACCCCCCATTCCCACCTCCTCCAAGGCAAGGTCTCCCCTGGGGAGTCAGCCCAGACTGATAGATTCAGTTGAGGCGGGTCCAGTCCCCTCCTCCCTGCACCAAGGCTGAGCAAAGTGTCTCAGCATAGGCACTAGGTTCCAAAAAGCCAGCTCATACACCAAGGGCAAGTCCCAGTCACACTGCCTGGGGGCCTCCTAAACCGTTAAAGCTAATCAACTGTCTCACTTATTCAGAGGCCTGGTCCAGTTCCATGGAGGCTCCTCAGCTATTGGTTCATGTTTTTCCACTAGTTTGGCTATTTGTCCCTGTGCTTCCTCCAACCATGGTCTCAATATCTCTTGCTCATATAATCTCTCCTCTCTCTGGCCAATTGGACTCCTGGAGCTCCACCTTGATGGTGGCTTGGGGAATGATTACATTGCTTACAATGTTTCCACTTATACAGGACCAGAGCCATGGTTCAGTACCCCTTGTATACTCCAAGAGATGTTTGGGAAAGAATTTTTGTACACAGAAGTCTAAAATTTTAATCTCAATTTTGGAAAATCATTAAACATTTCACTTATTTGCTAAAAGAAAAGATTCCTTTCCTAGGCCTAGCCTCATGGATAGTTGGGAACTGTGAAGTTTATGTGTTCTCCGCACAGGGAGATTTTACTAAGAAAAGCAGAAAATGCAGTTATGAGAGTACAGACAGGGTAAAAAGATAGTCACTGATAAGGTGAAGGCCTGTTCAAATGAGAGCAGCAGACCCCAACTTTTCATAACATGGGATGAAATGTTCAAAGACTCTATGTCTAATGTCTTTCATGTAAAAAAAAAGAGAGAGAGAAACATATTAAATTGGCAAAAGAAATGGAGAACAAACTTTAAATCTTACATTTTAAAAAGGGAACTCAGACTATACAAACCATACCAATTATAAAATAAAAAATAAAAGAACTGTATTTATATCTACCATTACATTCCATACTCAAATAACCATATTAAACATTTTTAAATTAGCAAATATGCTTAAAAATAAAGCTTCTGATAGGTCATAAGATATAATTTTTGTATATTGCTTAAGGTAGCAATTTGATAGTATTTATTTCTTTATAAATGTCTTCTATGACTTAATATTTTAATTTTATGATTTTCTCATAATTAAATAAATCAAAATATCTTGCACAAAAATTACAATGTGAACTTACAGTAGAAAAATATCTTAAAATAACACCATGAGATAAACAAATGATGAAGTAAAATGAGATACTTCACTTAATTAATATACTGCTGTCCCCCAAAACAGTATTTATGAGGTGACTTTAGCACATTAGAAAATTCAACCATTTTAAATAAACAAAAGTTGCATATAGAGAAGTCCTGAATATAAACACAGAAAAATTATTTGTTGTATTAGAACTATGTACATTTTTCTTTCTGTCCAAATGTCATGCTTCTTACTTCCCAAATAAAGTACATTGTTATTATAATTGGAAAGAAAATTAAAATTAATTTTTAATGCTGCATCCCTTATTACACTAAAATCACTAAAAAAAAAATCTAAGCCTAACATAAAGTTGAAATAGTATATGCTCCTTTTCCATAAGCTATTATTTGTCCTTTTGGTTTTTTTCTATGTTCGGCAAGAAAACTATTCCTGAGATTGAGGTAGCTGCCCATTGATCTGGTCACTGCCTTCAAGGCTGAAGAGAACTCTGTAGCTGGGCTATGAAGGGAAAGGTCAGTAGTCCAGATCAAAATCATGGCTCAGTCCCCACATAAGCTTTTCATCTAACTTTTTTCCTGACAACAAACTCTACTCTTATGATGAAGGATAAGACCTAAAGTTATCACCCACCACCACACTACCACTATTCGCTAACACATTGTAAATTCACTACTACATTGTCATTATAATGTTGACTTTATTACCATTTATCCGTGAAGAAATTGAGACAAAAAAGAAAGTTAAATAATGTTTTTAAGATACAGAGTAGCAGATATGACACATGAACTAAATTTACTGACACTAAATAATTTATTCTTACTCTCCATAAGAATTTAATCTTAAAGTAAATTATAACAGTTGCTACCTGCTAAGTTTTTATTGTGGGAGGCATTGTCAGCATTTCAGCCTTGGGCTCTACCCTTGAAACTGTGAAGCATCAAGTCTTTGCCAACTCCTTATGAGGATGCTTGCTTGAATGAGGATATTAGCTGTTTTTAATAAACATCATATTCTCTCTCTCTCTCTCTCTCTCTCTCTCTCTCTCTCTCTCTCTCTCTGTGTGTGTGTGTGTGTGTGTGTGTGTGTGTGTGTGTGTGTGTGTGTGTTACATGCATGCATGCATGCCACTGCACACATGTGGACAGAGTGATAACTTGAAGGAGTCAGTTTCTCCTTTTACCATATGTTGTCCTGAGGATTGAACTCAAGTTGTCTGGCTTGGTGGCAGATACTTTTACCCACTGAGCCATCTGGTCAACCATGTTTTATAAAAGTTCTTTCAATTAATCTTTGCAAGTCCCCATCTTGAGATTTTCTTTATCTTCTTTTATAGTTGGTTGTTGATCAATATTGCAGAAACAAAACCCAAATATCTGAGTGATAACACACACTGTGTCCTTTGGTGATTCACACATATAACCAGAAATTCCAGTTATGCAAAAAAGAAGAAAATGACCTGAGTATCTCATGCAGAATATAAGAGCTATGTCTCGATGTGTTCATAGCCTAATAGGCTGAGTCACTCACATGGACTTACACCAATGTGAATAAAACTGGAGAAGCATGTAACTATGTCTTTTACAATTATACATGAGGGGAAAAAGCTGCCAACAAAACTCCCAAGAATCAGAGCATTTAAATTAATCTGGGTTAAAATCAACAACCACAATAATACTATTATAATAAGCAATAGAGTCCACACTGTCACCAGGATCATCTGAAATCTGTGTGCCTAGGTCCTTAAACCTGAAACTAACTAAGCTTCTTAAATAATGGACTAGACAGAAATGGATTATGTCAGAAATGTTATGTCACAAACATGTTCATTTTCAAACTAACGTTAGGTCTCTGCCAAGACTCTAGTTGCACGTCTGTCCTCTCTATATCCAAATTCAGACTGTGGTACAGGAAATTACTATTCCAAACTACCCATCATATCTCATAAGAAGGCACTCTCACAACTGGCACAAGCCTTGCAGAGCTTCTGTGTTGGTATCAGATACTTTCTCACACTCACATAAGGCTTAGTTACAAGGCTTGCTTTGACAATGGAGTGTAAGCAGTTGTGACATGTGCCACATCTAAAGAGGACCTTTAAAAGTAATATCAAGTTTAAACACATCCTCTTGGGTGCCCTTTCCTAGAAGAACATATTGTCCCAAATAGGTGCTTCTTCCTCCCACTGAACTTGAAATAAAAACATGTGAAAGCAAAGCTATAGTTTACTCACAACTAGCATGAAATGTATGAGAAAGAAGCTTTTATGATTGGAAATCACTGAGGTGTGGGGCTCATTAATCACCACAGAAAATTACTTCTCATTTTGTTACAGTGGGTAGCTCTTTTGGGGGCATTTCTGCTAATATTTGAGCCTTGGGATGTACCCGTGATGAAGCGAAGGACCAATTTTATTTGCTAACTCTTTATAAAGATGTTCTCTCACATGATATTATCATCTGAGTTTGATTATTTCTTATCAAGCCTGAAATCCTGTTGATTACTTCTTAATTAAATACCATTCTGTGTGTAATTGTTTGATTAAATTCTCAGAGTTTTGTTATGAGTTACTATATTAAGTTTGTAATTTCTTAGGAGTTGAAAATCTACTGATGCCTCCTCTGCCCTATCTACATATTTTCTGCCATTCTCATTTAGAAAGCTTTGTTCTGAGAATGTGGTCTGCAATCAGTCTTCTTTTATAATGATCAAGTCATGAAAATGATCCATCTATATTCATTTTTGAAAGGTAACTAGCTAATTTTGGTCTAACCAATTCTGCATATGCCTAATCTATACCTTAATTTTATAAATAGACAATAAGAGACCAGAAGACATACTAACACTGAGTATTAATTTTAGAAAGCATCATTTGAGGCAAAAACTAGAGTCACAGAGGAGTCCATGAAAAACAGCTTTCTACCGTCTTTTTCTATTGCATAAAGAAAATTGGCATTGAAAAAATGTAGAACGAACTCAGAGGAGGTAACCAAAATGCAGATATGGTCTACCGGAATTTCCAGTGAATAAGCTGTAGAAAGTTGGACATAAACAACCAGAATAGGTGAGTAACAGCTGAAATCTCTAGTTTAATAGCAGAGAAAATTAGAAAACTTTACAAAGCAAAGCAGGAGAAAGTCCATCCAGCCTTTCAAGGATAGATGCAGTCTATAGTGTGCTCCCTTGACACTGAAAGGGAGTGACTGAAACATATTCAAGAAGAGAACCTCAAAAAACTGGCATTATACTCTCAGTAATGGGCACCTCAAAGAGAAACAGAAGAGAGGAAGTGAGACAGAAGTTCAACTCAGCAGCAGCAGAACGGGGGATGAGAAAACCTGCCCTCTTAAGCACTTGACTGGAGCAAAGCTGAGATGTCATTTTAAAGACTCCTGCTGGATGGTTGGGCAACTCAGATCCTCTGTGAACTCTACTCTCTGGAAACCCAGAGCAAGTGTCAAGAACTCATACCCTGAGATGTTTATACCCCACCTAGCCCTCTTCTCTTCATAGTTATTCCTCCTTTGTTTACTATATTCATAATGGGGAACCCTTGGATAGTGAATGTTATTCTATACAGTTTTCTACTTTTAGAGGCACATTGTATGATAAACATCATGCTACCAGAAAAAAAAAATCGGTACTTACCTCTACTACAATTTAATGCCTTGTAAAAATGATAAACACTTACACTAAAAAAATGAATAACTTTTAAAAGGCAAAAAGATCCATTAAATAGTTTAAGACCAGATGTTCAAGTCTTAAAAAACATGAAAAATCAAGGCAACAAGACTCTTAAAATAATAATCTCAAAGCTATGACTTCCAGTGAGAATGAATTAGATAAAATCAAAGAAGTCAAAAGAAATATTATACATGTTCAAAAAAAGAAAGAAAGAAAGCAAAGAGAACACAGACAAACACCTAGTGAATTCCAAGAGAATAGAAGCAGCTTAATGAAATAAGAAAGTCAATATAGTAGATGAAAGTATGACTCATATTCTAATTAAAAACACTAAAAATACAAGATGAAGACAGTACATTGAAAGCTGAAAGAGAGAAACCCAGTCCATCTACAAAGGCAAGCCCATCAAAATAATCGAAGATTTCTCAGCAGGAACCAGGGTGGCTTGGAATACTATATTTCAGATTCTAAAAAATAACTGCTGTGAGCCAGAGGATCAGGGAGTTTGCTGTGAGATTGTGTCTCCCAGGCATATCAAAAGCTATACCAAAAAGTCTCACCAACATGCCTACACAAACATGAGCTGAACAAGGATTACATCAACGGGCCTGCCTCAGCAGATGGGGAAAAGCCCACAAGGATTCCACCCTACACAATGAACTACAGGCAACTGAGGAAAGCTGAAAACTGGAAAGAGCACACCAATTGGTGGTCCAACGCCAAATAGTCAGTCTTAAAAATATACATCCAAGTAATGTTATATGGACTGAGCAGATATTTAGGCATACATATATATGTATATATGCATACAGTAACAATTGGTGAAAAGGAGCACACGAGTTTGAAGGAAAACCGGCAGAGGTACATGGGAAGGTTTGGAAGGAAGAAAGAGAAAGGAGAAATGTTGTGATTATATTACAATTTCAAAAATAAAATTTTGAAAAATGAGGAGATAAAAGATAACTGCCAACCAAAGCATTGTATGAAGAAAGCACATGTTCTGTTACAAGACGTCAAGGCAAACAGATTCAACTTAATTGGAACTAAAGAAATCACAAGAAGGTGAGGTGAGGTTGCCATTTCAACCCTCGGTGATGCTGTAACCTGATGGGTGACTAAATTAGTTCTCTGTTGAATAGGATGTATACAACAGAAAACAGTTCAGGAACAGAGGCAACAGATGCAGAAGCACAAAGCAAGCCTCACAAAACAGAGGCTTCTAGGACATGGAAGTCATTATTCTTGCTGGAATTTAGGCTAAATAAGAGACAGACATCTGGATATATGGACTTGGGTTGTAGAGAGAACCAGCAATATATGTATAGAGTATACTGATAAATCTCAATTCTGTCCTTTGGTAAGCAAAAATCCATTACTGTGTTTTAAGCAGAGGAGAAAATAGACCATATTTTTTTCAACAATAATTTAGATTTCAGGTACTAAGTATTTGACTCAATGATAAAGTGACTGTCCAGTATGTTCAAAGCTTTGGGCTTACCCCCTAGCAACACACACACACACACACACACACACACACACACACACACACACATGGGGGAGGGAGAATATTGACTAAGGTTATTACAGTGACCAGGTGATAGAATTATGTGCTAATTTTGTCACACAGTATCTGTGACTAGAACTCAGGTGATAATAATGAGTAGGAAAACTGTGAGTTGATTTTGCATGTTCCCCCCAAACTACATTTTGACACACCTTTATGTTCAATGAGTTAGCACATTAATACACAGAATTCATGCCACACAAAAAGACTGAAATCCCAGCATGCGTAGAAGGTCAAGCAGACTGCAGTGGCTATGGAGGCCTCAGAGGGCCACAGCGTGCAGAGAAGAGTCTTGGGCTATGTCATGGTGGCAGTGCAAAGGACTTGGGTGAACAGTGCTAAACTTGGTGATCCAGAGAATCCATTTGCAAAGCTAGGAAATTTCAAAAGACTGGAAAAACTTCCAGGGTACAGGGAGGGTCTGGTTCAGCTAGGTGTGTGTGAGTTGCATGAATGATCCATGGACTTAAAGATTTTAAATTTCCATAAAAGACACATAAAACAGACACTCTTTTTTCATTTTAAAAAAGTTTGTTTTCTATTTTACATACCAATCCTAGTTCTCCCTCCCTCCCCTCCTCCCACTCCTCACTTCCCCCCACCTCCCCTCCCCCCATCCCACCCTGCATCCACTCCTCAGAAAGGGTAAGGCCTCCCTTGGGGAGTCAAAAAAGTCTGGCATACTAAATTGAGGCAGGACCAAGCCCCTCTCCCCTGTGTCAAGGCTGAGCAAGGTATCCCACACTAGGGTATGTGTTTCAAAAAGCCATTTCATTCTTAACTAGTCAAATGCAAGGGTGACTATGCAGCCAACCCTGGCATCCAGCTCCCCACTTCATCATCCAACACAAAGCTGTCTCCTCAGTTCTAAGTATCAGCATGGGATGCTTATTTATGGAAGAAGATATGTTACATCCAGGGTAAGCGACTCTGGTCTTGGAAAACAGATTCTGGTGATCAGGAACGTTGGCTGGTTCTATGTCAACTTGACACAGAAAGCTAGCATTATCTGAAAGGAGAGAACCTCAACTGAGAAAATGCCTCCATAAGATCCAGTTGTAGGGCATTTTCTTAATTACTTATTGTACTGGGAGAGTTCATTATATGTGCATGAGTTTAGTGATGTATTTGAAATACAAAAAGTTGACATCATTATGAGTAAACACTTGCAAATGAAGTAGCTAAACTAGCATCATATGTATTCTATTGACATTATTTGATTAGTGGGAAATATCTACCATAAGGGAAGAGTATATTTAAAAAAATAATTAAAATAACCATGTATTTCCTTTTAATGGAGTAAAATCTATGGACTGATTTCACAAGTACTTTCTAACACAATATGCAAAGTTCCTGTAAGTGAACAAGTAGGTAAGGTATTAAGTTAATGTAAACTCAATTAATGTCTTCATACATCCATTTGCTACTGAAGCTTTGCAAAAACTGCCTGCTGTAATCTGTACTTTTCAAGCTTTCTGATGTACACATCAAAAAGATATCACCTAAAAGATGTGTTACTAGGAATCTCTTAGTCATATCCATAGATAGAAAAGTCTATATTATCATTTTTTTCTGCTAACTTTATCTTGCTGAATTCCACATTTATAGGAAGACTAAAAAAGCCCATTTTTCACAGTTGATATCCACTTCACAAGTCAGGATTCACTTAACAGTTGGAAAAATGATGCTGGAAGCTAAAGGCTATTTTCATTTTTAGCTTTCTCCATATGTTATGCACTTGTACCTATGTAGGAGTAATCACTCTTTGCTCAATTGTACTCTGAAAAGATAATAAGCAATATTCATTGCAAGGAGAAGAATAAAATATCAATTACTTTCTTTATTCACTCCCTAATAGCACCATCTTGTAGGCAGAATTACAGTCCCCATACAACATTCAGAAACTGGAGAAGACAAAATGCATCTTTGAATTGAACTTGATCATTTCTGCACAATTCACCAATCAAAGAAAGGCTCAAAAAGATAGCTGGATTTGTGGGTTTGCAATTTACTAGCTGATTCAGAATAGCCAAATTTCATATTTGAGTCGCTGATTTCTTTTCAGCCTTAAAAATAAAATGATTTTTATAGAAGAAATAATGCCTCTCCATCAATATCTTCATCAATATCAAGCTCCCTTCCCATTGGCTACCTGCCACGGTGCTGTAAGATGCCATACAGGATGCTGGGGGGGAAAAGTCATCAACAGTCCCATCCAGCTGTGAATCCTGCATGCAACAATGACCAGCCCAGCAAGATGTGCCCATTGGAACAAGAGTGGCATGAATGTGATGGGGGCAACCACCCACTTTTGAAAACTAGAGTTGAGGTCCACTTCACAGGAGAGAACTTGTTACTACTACTACAGCAAATGTGGCCAGGAACCCCTGGCTGGGGAGTTCCTAAGCACTAGGGAAAATCTACTACTGTTATTTTGCTAAACTGACATGGTATCAAATTGCCTTTTAAATATTTATCTTCATATCCCTAGATGAGAGCATCTCTCAGCCTCATCAGAGAAGTTTATTTTTGCAATTGAGTAGTATATCTCAACCTTCCTAATGCTGCAACCCTTTAATAAAGTTCCTCATGTTGTGGTGACCCAACCCACCATAATTTTTTTTTGTTGCTACTTCATAACTGTACTTTTGCTCCTGTTGTGAATTGTAATGTAAATATTTGTGGTTTCTGATGGTCTTAGACCACCCCTGTAAAAGGATTGTTCATCCCCAAAGGGGTCTCAACCCACAGATTGAGAACAGCTATAAGAGAGGGGAGTTAATCAAAAGATCCACAACTGGTCAAAGTGCAGAGATCAAGTTACTGTGAAGTAACACCTGGATCACAGTCTCTCCCCTCAAGGCTTCGGGACCATTGTAAAAGTTGTGGTGACAAGACTATGGGCAGTTGGGGAGAACTGTTACAAAACAGTGTCTTCTGGACATGAACTCATCTAGTGGCTGTGTCTGCCTGTACAAGATAAAGCCAGTCTGAATTCCAGCATGGATGGCAGAAGCTCATGAAGCCCATCTTCACTGAGAAGCTATTGGCAGTGGATAGCCACTGGGAGAGGGAGAGTCGGTTTTCTTTAGGGATGTGGCTCCCATTAGGTTGCCATGGCTACCATGGATGGTCCTACCCTAATGAACACACATGAAGCACTCATTGGGCTCAAGTAGGTTTAAAAGGGGGGGAGGACACAAAGTTGGGAGGGGGACCATTGTGAGAGGACTCTGGCAGGAGTTGGAGGGGGATGGGGTGAGTATCATAAAAATACATTGTATACATGTATGAAATTTTCAAAGAACAGATACAAAATATATATTTTTAAAAATAAAGAAGGCCACTAGCCTGCATCATATGTAGGGCATTGTGCTGCTTAGGATAAGATGTGTAAGTGCATTCAAGGACAGCAAGTTTTTGTTCCTTACGTGTTATCCATACAGAGAACTGCCCTTTAAGCCCCTTTAGAGGTGAGTAAAATTCTAAACAGCAATATTGGCTGTATAATTTATTGTTCCTATGAGATCTAAAATTTTAAGGTCATCAGCATAAAATTTCTGATATAGGACACTGTTAGCCTTTAAGCTGTGTATCATAAAATTTGTAAAACTTAGGATACCTCCTTTTCTTACATGGCATTTGGTTTGACCTCTAAAATGACTGAGTGAGAGGTTTTTCTGATCCTAAATTTCCTACTCAAGATACTACAAGGAAATACTCAAATGCACCAATTGCTTCAAAGCCTCAGCCAAGGCAAGGTTTTCATGTAATCCACCTCTGCCTAGTACTGGATCTGTGGCTACATTTTACTTAGCACTTAGGCTAGAATATGAAATTGGTAATTTGCCCATTACCAAAAGTTGAACTTTCTGAAAAAAATACTAACCAACTATTTCGAAGATATTTAAGTACTTTTATCTCCCTTTGTAAATCTTAAATTGGATGTAATGTGTGCCTGTGGTAACATTTTATGTTCAATCTTTAAAACAAAAATACTTCAGAAAATTACCAAATAAATAAATAAACTAACAAACAAATAAATAAACAAAGAGGCACTCTTACCAGCTTCATGAGAACAGCCTGAAACCAAACAATGCTGGGAAGTTTGAGCTCTGTCACCTTAGTTCGAAATCATCTCGTCCCAATGATGATAAGCACTCTTCCCTATTTCTTAACTAAACATGGAAGACAATAAGCACTGTGATCAATATTATCCCCAGGCCATAGAAAGACCAGTTTCTTTTGATTATTACATTATGCAGCTTATTTAGATTCAAGCAAGAAAAGGAATAAATAAGCCAGGCGGTGGTGGCACACGCCTTTAATCCCATCCCATACTCGGAAGGTAGAGGCAGGCAGATCTCTGTGAGTTCGAGGCCAGCCTGGTCTACAGAGCGAGTTCCAGGAAATGCACAAAGCTACACAGAGAAACCCTGTCTCGAAAAACCAAAAAAAAAAAAAGAAAAAGAAAAGGAATAAATAGGTTATCATGCAGACAATCTTTCATTGACTATGTATATTTGGAATTTGAGTACAAATTCAAGTGTTATACAAAGTTAGTTTATTCTTATGAAAAATATGTTCAGAGTATATGTATTCTGTAATGCTAATTTCAGATAGTTCCATTTTCTTTCAATTCAGTTGACAGCCAAAAGAAAGAGATCAATGTCTTCTCAATAACATGTCTCCCAGCTAAGGCATATCTCGGTATGGAGAGTACTATACCCTCATGGACTGAGTCAGTTTTTCAAAGAGGAACATTTCTTAACTCAGTAAAGAATGTTAAATAAGCACAAAAAAAGAAGGGATGAACAAAGGTTCACAGTTCAAACCACAGAATGTAGTCACAAGGATTATAGCCCAAGCAATTAAGAAAAAGCTTCACAAAGGATGGATATACTAAGCAAAATATACTACATAAATATACTATGTGGTCCATTATGACAAAACTAATAGCATTATTCATTGACTACATCAAGGATATTCAATAAAAATGTTAATTACAGGTTTGAGCAACTGACACTAAGCAATTCTTTTGCCAACTTTCTTTGGATCATTGAGTGGTCTTGTTTGTTATATTGTTGACAATAAAAAAAACATATTTTCAATGAAACCAAATATTTCTTTCCAATATCATGGGTTTTTTGTTGGGTTTTTTTTGTTGTTGTTGTTGTTCTTGCCATTTCTATGTAGTTCAACATATCAAGGAACATGTTAAAATGGAGTCCTGAACAGTAACTGTCTTTCCTTTCTTAAATTCATTAGCTCATCTATCAGGAGCTAATTTCTGATGGTTGTTTTTCTTTAGAGCTCATTAAAATTCTCCCAAAACAAATGTGCTCCTTCGGGTGAGCTGTCAGCTCTGTGCTTCCTTGTATTATCTCCAGTATACAAGCTGTTTCTCAGCTGATTCCCTTCAACAAGTCATTTTTCAGGAAAGAAACAAAACCAGTCAATCTGGTTAAGGGAAACAAATAACTTCTTTTGAAATGACCAGAAAAAGAGTAATAATGAATAAGCCAAGAATTCCAGATGCAAAGAGCCTCCATGTTTAATAGTGCTTTGATAAAGGGTGCCCCATTTCCAGGAATACCAACAGATGATGACGTAATATAACAGCAATGCTACATGGCCCCGAACAAGTTTTTGGTTTTTTGTTGTTGTTTTTTGTTTTGTTTTGTTTTGTTTAAGGTTTTTTGAGACAGGGTGTCTCTGTGTAGCTCTGGTGCCTGTCCTGGCTCTTACTCTGTAGACCAAGCTGGCCTTGAACTCAGAGATCCACCTGGCTCTGCCTCCTAAGTACTGGGATTAAAGGTATGCACCACCACTGCCTGGCCTGAACACGTTTTTATAGAATAATGTTTCAGTTTAATTTAAGGGACTGCATTTGGTTTTTATTCTGATTTTGAAGAATTGCCATTATATAGTCTCATTCTTATTTATTTCCATATTACATAAACTTCTGGTATTTACCTTGATGGGCTTTTAATAACCCCACAGGAGGATACTGCTCTTTGGAACTTTTAAGGAAGGGTAATTAATCAGCTACCCTGTCTTTGTCTGGATTATTCAATCCCCCCCCCCCCCCCCGTGATAGTCCAAACCAGCCAGTTCCAGAGGAGAAAGAGAATTTATCTAATTTACAAATGTGTAAAAATCCCAGCCCTTGGAGAGACTGGAACTCTCTGTTGCTCTGGATCCCCTTTCCTTATGGGGAATCATTTTTGTGTTTGTTTTACTGTGTGTGTATCAGTGGGGTAATAGATTAAAGATAAATAATAGATCTTATTCTTTATTTGAGACTATCAATTGAATTGTATCTCATAAACTCACTTGTGATAATATCAATTCTCAAATAACTATGCAATATACACCTTATTCTTCCTAGAACTCTAGAATGAGCCCTCAGTGCCAACGTGCATGTCTATCAGAGTAAGATCTGTTTCGGATGAATTTTTTTTTTATTTTTATTTTTTATTTTTTGGTTTTTTTGAGACAGGGTTTCTCTGTGTAGTTTTGGCGCCCATCCTGGAACTCACTCTGTAGCCCAAGCTGGCCTCGAATTCACAGAGATTCGCCTGGTTCTGCCTCCCGAGTGCTGGGATTAAAGGCATGTACCACCACTGCCTGGCTCAGATGAATATTTTTAATGTTTGTGCATTAAGAAAGGGGGTGACTCCTCATTGTCTTACTTAAATCTAGATTCCTTTGAGGGAGCAGAAATTTTTATTTACTGTGTTTTGCTTGAAAATAAGGTAATTAATCTAAAAATGTTAAATATTACTGTCATTAGGTTTCAATAATCATGGTATATTTCAACAATCAGGGCATAATTAATTTACCTACTCTAATAAAACATTTTAAAACTGCTCACCTAAAGGTTGAGCAATGGAGAAAAGCTATAGGCTTTTAGAAAAATATGAAATTATCAAAGAGGAAATAAAATAAGCCTTCTTCCCCCTTAACTACTGAGAAAACTTGAGAGAAAAAAATATTACAAAAACTCTATGGTATGAGGCTCTATGCAGATATTTTTCCCCGTGAAACTAAAGAAATTACATAACCATGCAGTTCTCAAAGGTGCTACCTTGAATATCTCTCCTAAGATTCTCCTAAGAATTTTTCTCATAAGGTACCTTTTTGTAGTATACATTTGCTTCAGTGTTTTTTTGTGAGGGGGATTTTTTTTATTTTCAGCATATACTAAAAGACCCACAAAGAATGTGAGAAGCACAATCTTGGAATCTGTAATGGGCTCTGGTGATTGTCTGCAATTTGTCTTGTGCATGATCATCTGCTTGCTTCTAAATGTAAGTTCTCATCCCTAAGAAGACCAGTGTATTCATATATATATGAAGGAGATGTATTAGAATGATTATAGGCTATGGCTGGCTATGAACAGAAACTCAAAGACTCCACAAGTTGCTCAGTTCACGAGGCTGGATGTCTCAGCTGGTCTTCAGTAGACACTAGAATCCCAAAAAACTAAGCTCTAATGCCGTCGAAGGAATGGAATTGCTAGTGAGAACAACCAAGCAAAGAGCAAAAGCTTCCTTCTTCCAAGTCCTTATATAGATTTCCAGCAGAATATATGCCCAAATTAAAGGTGTGCCTTCCCTCCTCAAGATCCAGATTAAAGGTATGTGTCTTCCTCCCTCAAATGTATGGACTAGATACGGAGCCATGTAGCTGATGTTTTCTTCAGTCCTGCCCAGCCCTATGGACCTCGCAGTCACTTATAAAATAATCACTTAGAAGCTTATATTAATTAAAACTGCTTGGCCATTAGCTCAGGCATACCACTGACTAGCTCTTACATTTAAACTCAGCCCATTTCTGTTAATCTATATATTGCCACGTATTCCGTGGCTTTACCTGTGTGCCATTACATGCTGCTCCCTGGA
>CABHPP010147410.1:0-12847 GCA_902168425.1 Peromyscus attwateri
GTGATATTTTGGTGAAGAATGAGGCTGCTTTTTGCCCTTGTCTGAAAAATCTGCCTGAGTCTAAAGTGAAGAGATTTAGATGAATTCCATTGGTAGAAGAAATCTCAAAAGAGCCTCTTTGATTCTGGAGCTCAGTCATTGGCTGGGTTGGTTGACCAATGAGCCTCAGGGATCCTCCTGCTTCTGTTTCCTGATTCTCCACCAATGCTGAGGTTACAGACATAAGATACTTACCTTGGCACCTGACTTTTTACTTGAGTGCTCAGGAATTAATACTAAAGTCCTTGTATTTGCACAGTGGAAACTTTACTGACTGATTCATTTCTACCCCCTCAATGCCTACTTATATAACATTTTAAAGATGCTTTTTTATGTTGAAGTGGCTTATTTTTCTTTGACCTATTTTATGTTAAATCATATTTACCCATTCTGTCATTTAAGACAGAAAGGAAACAATTCAGTTTCTTGAAGAAATTTAGTCAATTAAGAGTTCTCTCTTACGTCTGCTTCCTTTCAGGCTGCATTTTAACAATAAAAAGTATATTTTTATTCATAAAATCCATGAGGTGGGAAGTGAGTAAAAACAGAGCCTCTATTTACACTCGTAAGGATGATAAAATGTTGTAAACTCTGACTATCTTTTTAACAATTTAAAGCTGAGATGAATGAGGGTCATAAAGAAATAATTGGGGCTGAAGAAATGACTCAGGGGTTAAGAGCACTTGCTGCTCTTCCATAAGACCTGGGTTCAATTCCCAGCACTCACATGGCAGCTTACAACTATCTGTAACTCCAGTTCCAGGGAATCTGGCATCCTCACACCAATGCACATAAAATAAAGTTAAATCAATTGTTTCCTTTAAAAAAAAAAGAAATAGTTGACACAAAGTAGAGTCTTAAATGTGAATCCTTATATTTAACTAAGTCCTTGAAAATAGAAAGCAAAAGGGATGATGGGGAAAATCAAAGAGTAAGAGACTAGAAAAGACACCCTAGTCTAGTAAAATAGTAGGGTTTGAGGGCATAGCTCAGTGGCAAACACGTGGTTAGCGAGTATGATATTCAATGTTCAATACCTACCTAGCACTGTAAACAAGTTTCATGTTCTCAGATGGAAAGAAAAACCAACCCCAAAGGAAGTCTCTCATGATCATATTGGCATGTCCCTTGCTTAGGCCACTGGGACTTTGTTGATTAACAATACCATATGCTTGGCACTGAACTCCACCCAGAAAATATGTAGGGAGATCAAGTCTATTTCTGCGAACCCTTTAAACATGAACTAGAGGCAGAGACAGAAAGATAGCTCTTTGTAAGTCATTGGAATAAATGAAATAGTAAGTATATGTAGTGTGTTACAGAGACATAGGAGAATATTGTTGAATTTAGGTTAGGATGTACAGGGAAGACTATTAGAGAAAAGTAAGCTGCACTGAGTGGCAAGTAGGCAGGGCCATTAGAAAGGGCACATTTGGCTGCATCCTGTTAGATGGTCAGTGTAGAAGAGTATGCACAGGTGTTTTCTCCTAAGGAAATGAGTTTGATGTGTGCTTGTGTGGGTTTGGAGTTGGATAATTGCTCAAATCAACCATTATTTGATCCAACTTGTTTTTTTTTTTTTATTAAATTAGTGCTTGTCAGCTTTGAGAATGATACACTTATGTGTGGTGTCCTTATGCCATGCATATCTTAAACATATATACCCATCAGTTTTTGTAGATATCTCATTACCTTTTCTTTTTTAGACACACTGGAAGATATAGTTTTTTGCATGATAATCTAATGTCAACTCTATATACACTGGTGTTGTAGTATGGGAATTAATTTCAGTTAGTTATGAACTATTGGGCAGTGAGGCTTGAGTAGGTAAACCAATGAAGAAGGTGAAAAACAAACAAATAAACAAGCAAACAATGAAAAACCTCCCTTCAAGGCTCAGGGATCTGTGCAGAAGAGGAGGCAGAAAGATTGTAAGAGCGAGAGGTGGTGGATGACTCCACGGAAAGAGCATCTTCCCAACACAACAGAACTGGTGTACATAGGAACTCAAAGAGATTACCACGGCATACACAAGGTCCAAAAAGGTTCAAAACCAGACAAAATCCCAGCACTGGAAAGGGAAAGTGGACACAAAGTCCCTCCTGAGCCAAGATGGTGTTTGAAGTTGATGCCTGCTGGGAAAAAATAAAAAATAAACCAGTTTTCTCCAACGGAGTGTCACTGGGTATATCAAACACACTCTAGGGCAGGACCCAAGCCCATGAGTAGCTGGCCAGCACAATATGGATCCCATTGCGTGGGCTTTTTTTGGTAGTTTTTGTCTTACTGTTCTGTTTCTGTTTTGGGGGAAAGAGAAGGGAGAGGGAAAATGTGAAGTTTGTGGGGGGTGGCAGATCTGGGAGAAGTTGGAGTGGGGGAAACATGATCAAAATATAATATACAAAACCTTTTTAAAGAAAGAAAGTGATTAAACAAGTTGACTACTGCAGTATTCTGGTAAGGAGTAACTGGATTATACATGTGAAAAGCAGGCCTGAAGCCACTTTCTGATGCATTAAATATGGATATAAGAATAATGCTTCAAGCATGGTATACTGCTGACCTAAATAAAGACAAAATTGGTCTTACTATTCACTGTTGTAAGATGGAGTTGTGTATGTGTTTATTTGCCCAGGAAAAGGAATCTACTATTGGCCTCTTTCTCTTAGATTATCTTTTGATGGTTTAGATGTGTATTAAATGTGCAAATAATGATACTGTGTAGGAATGTATTAGAAGAACCTGTTACTCTGTGTGCATATGTTTTATAGTAATTTTTTTTCCAAAATGAAACATTTCTTCCAGGAAGGAATGGGAGGCTCGTGAGACTCAGGAAGTACACAAATATCACACATCTGGAAAAGCTGAAACTTACAAGTCTTGTGAGGACCTCACTTCAAAGTTATAGAAGCAGTAAAAAACAGTTGGGGGAGGAATTCTGACCATTCTGGTTGTCAAGAGGAAATTCTCAGACTTCCCAGTTGTGTACACATCTTGCAGAGAGTCTGAGGACTGTAGCTTTCATAAGTCATCGCCTATGCTGAAGTGAGCATATACAGGTCGTACAACTGCATTTGAATTCACCCTTGATCTGTAAGTGAGCCCTCACCCATATTCTGATATGTCACTCCAGTTTCGTGTAATTGCTTTTTTTTTTTTTGATTCCCTAACTGGGATGAGTAGATACTCTGTCATGTGACACCCCAGGAAATAATTCATATACCAGAATGAAAGAGAGATTCTACAGATTCCTTGCAGATAGAAAACAGGATCATGAGCATCTAATGGCAATGTTTCATGGTGATATTTAAAAGACTATTTAAGTAAGTACAAAGCCTATTTGAAATTTATTCTGGAAGGCCTAGCTAGTGAAAAGCAAACATTATGGGTATTAATAGAACTTTTAGGAAACTTTTTTCTGACAAAGAATGAAATCAGTACTTGAGGAAGCATGAGATAAATTAAAAATATTTTAGTTTATGGTTTTGTATATCACAGTGATCCATTGGGAGTGGAGAGGGAAGCAGAGGTTGAAGGAAGGGGTAGTGAGATGGATAATGTCAGGGAAGTGATGACATAGAGAACTCAAGAATAGTTTATTGTCATGTCATCGCATGGCTGAAAGAAGGTGGAATTTGGGGGGGGGCAGTGAAGTCTGTGATTCCTCAAATTTAAAAGGAAGTAAGAATGATCATGTGTGATGAAGTAAGATTAATCTTAGGAATACTATAGCATAATAATGGGAATTAAATGAAGAGGATGTACCATATTCACAGAGTGTAGAAGATATGCAACATGATGGATACTGCATCTAACTCACAGAAATATAGATACCTATATAAGTGATCTTACCTAAAAATAGGGGTTTTGAAGGAGTAGCTAAGTCAATAAATTCATATTGTACTACAGTAACTCTGTGACTTGTGTCCCTATAAAAAGAGCATGTGAGGATACTAAGGTGTAGACGAGGCATACAGTGCAAAAGTCGTTATGTGGCTATAATGGAATTAGAGAAGTCTAGCTATAAGCCACAGTGCCTGAGGATGCTGACAGTTATCAGATGCTCAATGGTCCACACAGGAGCTTGTAGAGGGGATGACTCTGCTGGCACTCTGATTTGAAGGTCTGGACTCTGAACCTGTTATAGAATAAATGTCTCTTGTTTTAGGCCACCTAGTTTTTGGTCCATCAGTATGGCTCTCTGGGACACTAATAAACATACACTAGAATATTATTTGACTACAAAAAGTAATGTCCATGAGTGACTCTTCTAATTGTTGTGACAAAATACTTGAAATGAAGCAACATATGGAGGGAAGGTTTATTTTACTTCATATTTCATGGAAATACAAATAATAATAACAGAGAAAGCATTGGGGCAGGAACGGGATACATCTTGTCACCTTACACCTGAAATGAAAAACAAAAAGAGAACAGGATGTAGGGCCAATCTATAAATCCCCAAGGCCTACCTAGCATTCACTATTTCATAAAACAAGGCTTTATCTTCTAAAAGTTCCACAAACACCACCAGCTATGGACCAATTGTTTCATATGCATGGACTCTAGAGGACATTTCATATTCAGACTAAAATATTCTACCCCCTTCCCCCATGGATTGAGGTCATTTCATGATACAAAGTTTATCAATTCCAATTTTCAAAGTCCCCATAATTTTAACAGCCCCAATGCTTTTTTAAAACACCAAAGTCTCTACTGAAACTCAAGAGACTGTAACTGTGAATCACTGTAAAATAATAATAATAACAACAGCTAAAAACTTGCAACAGACAATGCCACAGAGAAAGCATTCCAATTACAAAAGGTAACTCCTCTCTTTGTCACACTCCAGTAAGGCATTCAAAATTCCTTGACATATTTTTTCATGGTTTTTGCCTCTTTGGCACCCTATGGAATCCATTATAACTTAAGGTTTACTTTTAGAGCTTCATGCAGTGGCTTCTAAGTGCCTCCTTGCAGGGACTCCTATTCTACCATACACTCCTTTGCCTCAGCAGCCTCAGTGGGAAAAGACTCCATGCCCACTGTTTCCTGACGGCAAAGCCTGGACCACATGGATGATGATTCCAAGTACTGTTAGTGTGGCAAGCTCAGCTTTTGATGACCCTTGGGAAGCACTTAGGTAGACAACTCCTTTCCAGGAGATGAGACTGTACCCTTAGCCTTCTCAGTTTAGGTTCCCTCCTTTAAAATTTAGCCACAAGTTGGAGACCCTGATGGGTAGGGTCTTGACCTGATGACATCTCTCCTGTTGTTACACTGAAGAGTAGATTCTCTTCAATAAATATACATGATTGTCTCATTGTCTTTGGGGGAAAAAAAAAGGTCTGGGTACCAAATCCATGCATTACTTTAGGATTGGAATTAATCAAACTATTAGCTCCACTTCCAATCTTGACAACTGTAAATGGGACCCAAAACTGTTAAGCTCACCCTGGGGGACCTCCAAGTAAGTGGTGCCTGCTTAATGTCAGCCAGATACCCTCTGAAGAGTTCCCCTATGCATACTCCTGTAGTTGTACACAGTAGTCTATCTCTAAGAATGGCAGCCAATTGTATTTCCAGACTCCAGAGACTAGTTGGCTTTCCTACACTTGTAGCTTAACAGTATGTGCATATTTTGAATTCTTTGCACTGGAGGAGCCCCCACTCCTTTGTGTCTTCATGTATGTCACACCACATGTGTTCATCTATAATGGAGAAGAGGGAAGGAAACACCTAAATCTAGATTCTGGGCTTCCCATGTGGAGTGAGCCATCTCCACTCTCATGCCCTTGTTGGTTGGGTCAGGCATTGTGGGCTCCATGGCAGTTAGAACTTCAGCCCTAACAGTTAGAGATAAAAAATGTTAGGGAACTCAGTGCTAAAAAGACATAGACTGAAGGAATCTGGAAAATTCTATTTCCCACCTGAAAGCTCAGGTAGACTCTTTAGAGGAGGTTGTTCTTCAGAATTGTAGAAAACAGAATTTCTTCTTCCTGAAACAAGGCCGGTCTCTGTATGAGAGAAACATGTTGCATCTATGCCAACAAGTCAAGAGTAATTAGAAAGTTTAACCATGTTCAGAAATAACCTTATGGAGAAAAAAACAAGCGTTCAAGAATGTGACAACTGCTTTCAGTCCTTCTCTTTGTCCCCTGGTCAACTACTCTACTTATGACCACTGCTGAGTCATTAATATTTTTGCTCCTAGATATCACTATAGGACCCTGCTTGCTAAAACTGATCACCTTATTTGCATTTCAGAGAGTAGATTCTGTTAAATTGTTAGTGCTCAGGAGACAATATAAGCTACTGCCTCAAGGTGAGTTCACAATTTGACTCATACACAGTGGAGAATGTCATGGGCCTCCAGATCTTAGCACAACTGACACTTGTTAGAGGTACCATTCTGACCTTAACACCCATCACACAGACTCCAGCACCTGCCAAAATGGGAACAAAGACCCAATCCTTTAAAGACCTCATCCATAGTTCCAGCAAAGTGCCTACATGTACTAACCTGGCTTCTTGGCTTCCATAGTTCTGCTTCTTACTAACTGAAGTATGACAATAAAGATGTGTTCTTTTGCATATAAAAGAAAAAGGGTGAGACTCAAGGCTGCTTGATATGGGCAACTTTCTCACCTAACCATATTCTACCCAAAAAAAAAAAAAAGACTTTCTTTTCAGGTTTGAGAGTGTTCATGTGTTGGTTCCTGGTGGGCTTACCATACAAAACAATATGACAAGAGAAAGAACCAAAAGGGATTCAAATGGGAAAGGAATAAATCAAATTATCTCTACTTGCAGATGATATAATCATATAATCAAGAGATCACAAAGAATCCAACAGAAAACAACTGATGAACTCGATCAGTGTAATAGCCTTCAGATACACCAGTAACAGACATGCTGAGAAAGAAATCAGGAAAACATGTTGTTTATAATAGCTTCAAAAATACAAGGTAGCACATCAAATTAAGTACATTAATAAAAATCCTTTCCAGTGAAAGATTTAAAACATCTAACAAAGAAATTGAAGAAGACACTAGAAGATGGACATACTTCCCAATGTCCATGGGTAAGTAGAATGGATATGTGAAAGTGGCTATATTACAAAATGCAATCTATGGATTCATTCCATGAAATCCATATCAAAAGTATAATGACATTCTGCACAGAAACAGAGAAAAATTTCTTAGTCCCATAATAAGGAAAATCATCAAGAAAACAAATAACAATCGATTCTAATGATGATAGTAGGTAGGGAAAAAGCATGGAAAGTAGTTTATCACCGTGGAAATAGAGGACTACATGATCCAACTCTTCCACTTCTGAGGATATACTCCAAAGAATCTCATCAGGCTGCAGCACTATCAGAGCAACACCATATGTTCACAACAGAAATTTCTGGGTGTGTGTCTTAATTAGGGTTCCTAACTAAGCTGCCAAGTTCTCTGGCTTACTGGGGCTGAAATATGGCCCCCTTGTTTAATTCCATCTTCACCAACTTTCTGTTTCCAATGGTTTCCTTCACTGCCTAAGTTTGGCTGTCCTAAAAATGGATTAGTAGACCATGCTGGCCTCAAACTCAGTAATCTTCCAGCCTCTGCCTCTGGAGTGCTGGTATTAAAAGTGTGTACCACCGCACCACCTGGCTCTAAGCTTTTCTTTAACTTCTTTTCACAAGTTGGAAATGTAGGGTGAGATCTCGCCCTGAGGTCACCATGCCCTTTATTCTATTTCTTAATCTGTTTATCTTCTTGAACAAAGGACTTAGTTCCACTCTACTTCCTGGTAGTCTTTTTCTCCCCAATTATACATTTTGTATTTTCCCTTTCTTTGCTTGCTTCTTTTCATTATAAATCTTTATAAGCATGAACAATAGTAACCACACGACAGAGTCTATACTAGGCTATGTTGAGATTTCCTCTGCCAATGACATTAATCCAAATCTCTTTACCTTAGCCTCAGGCAGATTTTTCAGGCAAGGGGAAAAGGTAGCCACATTCTTCACCAAAATATCCCATGAATAATCTCTAGGCAACATACTAAAATTCTTCTTCTCCTCTCAAACCACTTAAGCCAGGTCTACATATTCAAATCTCCCTCAGCATCACTGTCTTCCATGTTTCTACTAGGATGACCTATTAAGCCCTACTTAAAACATTCAATTGCTTTTCTAACCCATAGTCCTGAAGTCCATGTTTCTCCAAACAAAATGGTGTTCCTGCTTATCATAGTAATACCCTAGTCCCTGGTACCAACTGTTGTCATAGTTAGAATTTTATTGCTGTGAAAAGATACTGTGATCATGGCAACTCTTATAAAGGAAAACATTTAATTAGGTGGCTTACAATTCCAGAGTTTTAGTCCATTATAATCATGGCAGGAAGCATTGAGATGTGCAGGCAGACATAGTGTTATAGAAGGAGCTGAGAATTCTCTACATCTTGATCCAAAGGCAACAGGAAGTGGACTGAAACAATGGGCATGGCTTGAGCATATATGAGATCCCAAAGCCTGCCTCCACAGTGACAAGCTTACAATAAAGCCACACCTACTCCCACAAAGGCGTACCTCCTAATAGTACCACTCCTTATGGGGGCCATTTTCTTTCAAACCACCACAATGTATATGAAAATAATTTTGAGTACTTCTAATATCAAATATTGCTTATTTTCTCAAAGCAAAATAAATTTTCAATTTACTAATGATACTTTTGAGGTGAATAGTAAGAACAATTGCTATAACAATGTCTTTTAGTCATTTTTCCCATTGCAGTAATAAAATACCATGATAAACATAATTTTAAAGAGCTACAGTTTGTTTCCCAGTTTAAGGGCATCATCCATAAGAGAAAAGAGGTCCAGATATCAGGAGCTTAAATTAGCTAGTTAGATTGAATCCATATTCAGGGGTTACAGAACAATAAAAGCTCATGCTCATCTCATTTCTTTTTATACTATCCAGGATTCAAGTCTGGGAAATGGTGACACCCACACTGGGCAGGTCTTCCCATCTTAACTGACCTACATGGATAACCCCCATAGGAGTGCCCAGATGGCCATGTCCCATGTGATCCCAGATTCCATCAAGTTGACAATTACTGTAGACCATCATGAACAATTACATTATTTCTTTCCAAAGACATGATCACATTGATGAAATTATTATATGCAGGTTGTCACCTGCTTCAGTACAGCAGGGAAGACAATGAGAGCACATAATTTGGGGCTTAAGAGATCAAGTTCAACCCAATAGCAACCTAGTGAAAGAAGGATGAGGATCATCTCAGAAGATTACATCAGGCCTGACATTGTTAGAAAGAAACTTATCTTCTGTCCACTAAGCAATAAGGATGCTGTCTTTGCTACCCTTGCTTTTTTCTTTCAAAGGAATTCTTTCTCCATCTCTTACTTATCCCACTAATCACTTATCAGGAAATCATTACAATCTTTAGTCTATAACACTAGCACGGTGTGGACATGACTGAAAGACTTCAGTGAGTTGAAACACAGGAAGCATTACGGATAGTTAGAGCATGAAATGTACATTCAAGAATTGTTAGCTATATTGTTTGTTATTCCTTCAGACTAATTTTATTGTATGTGCTTACAGTATGCAACATGATGATATGAGACATTTAGAGAAAAAAATAGTCACCATAGTGACACAAGCTAGCATATATACCATGTTGCATGGTTGCTCGAAATTTGGGGGAATAACAGTAGCTAGAATCTTTTCACTTATTGCATATCCTTGACATTATAATTCTATTACCTGTAGTATTCATGTGCATGTCTTATCTATCAGCCTACATGTTACTTTGCATCTCCTGACCTTATCGCCTTAGCCCTACCATCTTGCCCTGCACACCATAACAGCCCCCTTTCTGCTTCCTCTGTATAACTATATAATGTTTCAGATTCCACTTGTAAGTAACACTACACAATTTTAATTTGTTTCTCTTACTTTACTTAGATTCATAACCACTGAGTCTATTCATGTTGTGTTAATGGTTTTAAAACATTTTAAAAATGTTATTTGTCTGTTCCTTGAGAATTTTATGAATGAATACAAAATATTTGGACATTTTCTTCCCTCACTCCTGCATTCTGGGAGAAGTGTTAGTGTCTTATAATATTAAATTATTTAAATGTCATCTAACACTTCATAATTGGCAAGGAAATATCACAGTTTTTAATATGTTGTTCAAAATCTTTAAATATATAAATTTATTCTAATGTTTCCAAAGTATACACAGTAACTTTATTCTGGGAGCTCATCCCATCAAACATGTTAATGAATCAGAAATATGCAATGTGTTTGTTTTCTAATGTTTTGATAAAGACTAAAAGCAACTTGGGGGAGAAAAAGGTTTATTTCAGCTTATAGTTTAAGTCAGGGCAGGAATATATGGCAGAATCCTGGAGACAGGAACTGAAGAAGAGGGAGTAGAGAATCTGTTTGTTGACTTACTCAGTTTGCTTTCTTTTATCATCCAGGGCCACATGTGCCCAAGGATGACACCACCTGTATTGGGATTGTCTTCCCCACTTCAATAATTATTAAATAAAATGACCTATATACTTGCCTATAGGCCAATCTGATGAAGGCATTAAGATTGCTTCTTCCCCGGTGACTCTTGCATGTGTGAAGTTGACAAAACAAAATACAAACAACACATATAGTATCCATCCTTCCTCATATTCTCACTTTAGCTGATGCCTTGGTTTAGCTTCTATGATTCTTTCCTTCATTGCCGTTTATTATATCTGAGTTATAGCTCTTACATTAGTAGAAGCTCAAGAATTTTTAAATTGCTTTCCTTGTATGTATGTTTGGGCACATGAACACATTCTTGTGTGCACAAGTGTGTATACTGAAGGTATACCTCAGGTGCCATTTTTCTGGAGATATCTACCTTGGCTTTGAGGACAGAGTCTCTGGCCTGGAACTCAGGGACCTTGATAGGCTGGTGGACTAGGAAGCCCAAGCGATCTTGTTTCTTCCACTACAGCACTGGAATTACAGGTGGATACCACCCTGTCTGGAATATTTTGCAAGGATTCTGGGGAGTGCACTCAGGTCCTTCCTCACTTAATCAGTTTATTAGCTGATGTGTCTAAGTCCTATTTCTGATCTCTCTTGATCTTAGTGTTCCCCTACTTGGACTAGTACAGGAATAGTAACATTGCCATAATTGATTATTTTCATCCTCTGTCTTATTTAGCTATACTTTTCAACTTGACAGAGCCTGGAGTCACCTGAGAAGCCTCCATTGATATCTTCTCCAACTCAAATTGGCTTAAGGACCTGTCTGTGGGGATTGCCTTGCTTTTTGATTAATTTCAGAAGGTCTAGTCAACTCTGAGAGCGTGTGGTTCTGGGATGTATAACAAAGCTAGCTCAGCATCAACCTTGGAGTGAGCCATCAAGCAGCTTTCCTTCATAGTTACTGCCTTAAGTTCCTGTGTTGGGTTCCTACCTTGATTTCCCTCTATGGTGGACTGAGACCTGCAACTGAAAGCCCAGTAAAATTTTCTTTGGTAGGTTGCTTTTAGTTATGGTGTTTGATACAGCAAGAGAAAACATGCTAGAACATACTCCAAATTAGACAGTTGTGTACTTAAAAAGTTATTTATTTTGTTTTACATGTATAAGTATTTTCCCTGCATCTACATATTTGTACCATGTATATGCCTAATGTCTACACAGGCCATAGGAAAACATTGGATCTCCTAGAACTGGAGTTACAAATGTTTATGAGCCATCAAATAGGTTCTGGGAACCAAACATGGGTCTTCTGCATGAGCAGCAATTTCTCTTAACTATCATCCCTCCATGCCTGGTTTTTATGGTAATATCTACCCAAGTAGATACTACTATTTTATACTTTTTCTATATTGTTGATGCCCTGAAGAAAGGTACATACAACTTATTAACACTCACCACTTGCCTTGCGGTACTTATACATAGCCTTGGAAAAAGATGAGCATGATGAAAACAGTTTGCACAGGGATCTACTTAGTGTAGTTTCCCAGATTCTATTCATATTCTTGCATCATAGGCACTGGAGTCTTTGACCAGTGCTAAAGCCCTTGTACTTTTAGTCATATTTCTTTCAGACATATATAACTATTGTCCTGTGGTCTTTGTGCAGCCACAAAACTCTAGAAATATGTCCCACAGAAAAAAAATCATAAACTTAGTTTCAAAACTATATTTTTGCACTGTTGTAAGTCAATAGTTCAGTACATCACTGTGAACTTAGCAGATTAGAAGATCAGAATTCCTACAACACAGTTCTGCATAAGTAGTGGTTTTAACCCTTCTTCCTCAAACATTAAGCATGATGTCCCTATTTCTCACCCCTAGCTTATAACCTTGCTCCTATTTTTAAAAAGAATCCATGTAAAGATATTTCATGAGCTCCTCTAAGCATACCCCATAGCTGTCATCCTGTGATGGTTCCATCATGAGACCAGAGGCTCTATGACTGTAGACCCAGGAAGCTTCTGGATTGTCTTCATCTGCACATCAGATATGATGTGGCCTTTTTAATGTTCTGGGTTTAGTTCCTGACTGTTTGGAAACATTCTAAAAATAAAAAGGATCCATTTGAGCATGGGGGCTGACAAAGGAAATAAGAATAATTCATAGACACAAAATTTTTCCCCACCCCTCCTGATTTCAGTGGACTATTTCTTGTAATAGTGGTTTCTCAGAGCCTGTATAGGAAAAGTGCAATGGAACCAGGTAATTGGCATGTTTGCTCTTAAAGCAAAGTAACCAAGTGGCT
>CABHPP010147410.1:12947-59814 GCA_902168425.1 Peromyscus attwateri
AGGTTGTTGTGAGCCACCCAGCATTGGTCCTAGGAACTCAACATGAGCCCTCTGGAAGAGCAGGAGTCTGTCTTAAATACTGAGCCATCTTTGTGCAGACCCACTGTGAGCCATTTGTGATCTTTTGTCCTTCCTCTTATTCTCCTGTGATTACAGACTCACGAAGCCTCAGCATCAAGAGCCACTTCAAGCAGTGTTCCACAGATAATGCTCCATGCCTTTCTAGCTTATTACTTACCCCAAGAGAATGAGAAATGGAAAGACAGACTAACTTTAATAGAGAAATGCCAACCTAATTCACATCATATATTTATAGAATGTAGTGCTTCCATTATTCTCTAAAAAGTATTGTTCCTTAGATATAAAAAACACACATATTGTAGGATTAAAGTCATGTCTTCAGAGTATCATGATTTGAATCTGAGTCTTCCTAATTCTTGACATACTGCATGGGAAACATTATGTACATCATATAGAGTCAAATCATCCTAACGGTACTCACAGTTGGTCAAAGTGCAGAGAGTAAGTGACTACACAGTTTTCAGTCCCAAATGAGACATTTATACCACAATCCCCTCCATATAGGAATAGGCACATTGGGAAGAGGAGACAGAAGTTAGTAGAAATGCTTCTGGCTATGACAAAACCATTGCACTCATCAATTCACAGAGGTTGTGGTTGCCTGAGTGGGTGCTGTACAGAGCAAGTGATCAGGATTCAGCATAGATGGGAAGTTGCTCATGAAGCCCCACATCTTGCTGAGGAGATTTAGCAGCTCAAGTCTTCTTAGGCAGGGAGAGTCAGTTTTCTTTAGAGAAATGACTCCTGGTAGGTTATTCATGCTCCAATGGATGGACCTATATGAATGCACATATGAACAGTATTGAATAGACTTAGGAGACTATGAAAAGAAGACATGAAGTTGGGGAATGAGACATGGTGAAAAGGGTCTAGGAGAAGTTGGGGGTCACTGTGATCACTACCTTATACACATACACGAAATTCTGGAATAGTGAAACAGTCACATTTCTGAAAAAATTAAAAAAAATCCATAAAAATATTTCTCATGATAAATGAGAAACCTATAGTTAACTTAGAAGCTTTAAAAATGTCTTCAGGGTATCATGAATTAAATACAAGTCTCACTAACTCTACAAGCAAAGCTTTGAAAGCAGTGTATACATCACTGAAAAGTCAAAGCTTCCTCATGCTTGTTTGATCATTGTTGGTGCTCATTCTTAGGCACAGTGTGCTTGTCAGGCAGTGAGGCAAACCTCCCGAAATAGGTTCACCTCCAAAGGCCTGGGAAGCATCATAGATCATACATGACCATCTGAACATCTTCAATAACCCTTAGAATATTTGCTAAGACAGATGTTCATATTTTACCCTTCACAGTACCAGGAGCCCAGAGTTTTATCTACCCTCTGTTAGGGGAGTTCCTGAAGATTTTTGCAGATGGTTTGATTCCATAGTGTTAGCACCTAGCTCTAATCTGCCTTTTGTAACTGCTACCTTTTGTTCTAATACCTTCCCTTTGGAATATGTAAATCTTCTCTGAGAGTTTCTTAAAGGTTCAAAGCCTGTGAAATCTTAGTTGGGGGAAGACTAGGCAAAATGAAATGTCTCTTAACTGAAAATTTGCATTTGGCATTGTCTCTTTGGGGAGCTTAGATAAGAGGTTTTGGTATATGGAAATGGACTTACTAAAAGTGTGAATTGAATAACAATAAAAATGCCCTTTGCAAGTGGCAGTGAGTCAGTCCACCAAAGGCTGATCCTCCTGTAGCTGGAAAAGGTAAAAAATCATCCTTAGAGTGCCTCTGTGTCTTCATTCCATGGATCAATGTGAACTCACATCCCACATACAACTCTCTAAGGCTGGCCGGTTCCTTGGAAAAAGTACTTGAATATAATCTGGCTCAAATGTTGAGTTCTCTTCTCTCTTCCTTCTAGTTAGATTTATCAAGATTTTTCTAGGCATACTTGGCCCACTTATAATGGGTCTCTAGGGAAGGTAGGTTCATAGACTTTTAAGGAGCTAATTCACAGACAGAGTACCTTTCTAGGACACAATTCTTCAAGTTGAAACTCAATTGCTATGACAATCAAAACCAATTTCTTTTTAGCATCTCTCTGAGACACAGCATAAACATGTAAAGTATTTTAATAGATTAATAGGCAGATGAATTTCAATACATCAATGGTAATAAACTTATAATTTAATAATAAGACCAAGAAAAAATTAGTCCTTGAGAAAAGCTGCAGATTAGAGTCTGTACCCCAGAAGGTACTCTCCAAAACATAAATGTGCAGTATTAAGGAATGAGGCTGGACTTGGGAGAATTCATATCTGAAATACATGTGGTACTTATTTTGAGATGAAGAGGGGATCACAGGGAGTTTGTGCACTACTCAAGATTCCTCTGCTGCTTGGGCAGCAACACTATATAAAACTCTCAGCCTAATATGTTCTGGGTCAGATATTCTGTAATGATTATGATTTGTAACACATAAGGAAAATTGTGCTTGTCTTAGTTAGGGTTTCTATTACTATGAAAAGACACCATGACCAAGGCAATTCTTATAAAGGAAAACATTTGTTTTTTTGTTTGTTTGTTTTTTGTTTTGTTTTATTTTGTTTTGTTTTTTGAGACAGGGTTTCTCTGTGTAGCTTTGCGCCTTTTCTGGATCTCAATTTGTAGACCAGGCTGGCCTTGAACTAACAAACTTATAGTTTCTGAAGTTTAGTTGACTATCATCATGGTGGGGAACATGGCTGCATACAGGAAGACATGGTGCTAGATAAGGAGCTGCTACATGTTGGTATTCAGGAAAGAAGTAGACTCTGTGTCACACTGAGTGAAGCTTGAGCAAATTATACCTCAAAGCCCTCTCCCATGATAACACAATTCCTCCAACAAAACCTCACCTACTCCAAAAAAGCCTCAGCTCCTAATAGTGCCACTACCTTTGGTAGTCATTTTCCTTCAAACCACCACAATACCAGAACAAGAAAAGAAATGATATCATCAATGCCAGAAGTTGTTATGCAGGACGCTGGAGGAGAAAACTCAACAACAGCCTTACTCTGATGTAAACCACACTAGCATCAATAAAAATCAGCTTGGTGAGACATTCCCATTGATACACTGTTGGCTTGAATGTTATGGGGGTAACCCAGCATTTTGTAATTGGATTTAAAGTCTAATCTACAGGAGGAAACTCATCTCTGCTACTGTAAATCTGGTGAAGAACTAGTGGCAGGGGAACTCATAGGTCGCGGGTATTTTGCTAAATGGACAACGGACCAAACCATCATCTAAATACAGAGCTCTATAAATATAGATTAATTAAGCTCTTGGTCTTCAGCAGATAAGTATCTTTTAGCAGTGAACAGTAATTAGTACAAAGACTTTACTACTGGTCAAAATGAAAAGAATAAATTTTTGTGATGTACTCAGCCATAAATGGAGCATGTATTATCACACTTGGATGCCAAAGCTCAGGTATTATTACTTAAATAAAATGGAGAAAAACAATTTTAAAAGCCAAAGTTCAAGGAAGACTGAGGTAAAACAGTATCTTTCATACACTAAAAGACCCCCAAACTCATAAACTCATAGCTGCCATGTTTGCCCTGACAAGACCTGTGCAAGATCAAGCCAGTCACCATTCCAGCATGTATAGACTCCATCTTTATTAGCTGAGGAGTTTTTGAAAGTTGATGGTCACTAGGAGAAAGTTCTTTTTGTTTTTGTTTTTGTTTTTTGTTTTGTTTTGTTTTTTTTGTTTTGTTTTCAAGGTATGTGGTCCCTTGTAGGTTGCCCATGCTATAGCATAATACCAATGAGTATAAGGGTCAACTTAATTGGACTCTGAAGAGGGCTGTGATGGGTTAGAGGGGGTGAGATGTGATTATATTTGAAATGTATTATATGCACATGAAAAATTCTCAAATAAATAAGTGAACAAATTAATAAAAATGACTTTGTATCAACTTCTCACATCTATGACACTTGCCTTTCAGACAAAAGGGGCCAGACTCTACTAACTGCACAGGCAACAGATGTTTCTCCTTCTGCTTTTGCAACTAAATCTGAGACATTTCCTAATGTTTGTGGGGAGTAGATGGCTTCCACAGGTGAGAGTGTATGCTTAGCCAGCCGATGAAGAGCACTTTCACCTTCTTGATGCTGGTGTTTGGGATGGGTTTAAGATTCAGTCCTAGTCAACCAGACAATAATGGCAACCTCTTGGAAACACTGTTCTTCTTAGAGCGAGTGGAGAGATCTTTGCTTACTTGTTCTGTCCCTTATTCCCTGCTTCTCTGCTTCCTTCCCTCCCTTCTTTCCTTTCTTCCTTCTTTCTTCCCTCCCTACCTCTCTCCTTCTCTTCCTTCCTCTCTTCTGTCCTTCTTCTTTTCAAGTTAAATAACTGATAAAATTTAAAGACAAGTAATGTAATTATTCTGCACCCAATTATCTGACTTAAAATACTATTTTTCAATGTATACCTAAGAAAGTGACATAATGTTATATGTGCAGTAGCAGTAGCAGCAACTACAAAATATTCAATTGCTGAGCAGAAAAGTACAGTGGACAGCTGTTCTGTCTATGACCTTGAAGCACTTCCCCTAGAAATGTAGCAGGTAACTGTCCTACCTACCTATGGCCTTGAACTACCTGCCCCTCAGGTATGGCTCAGGGCTACCCTTAAGTCGTGAGATGCACATAATCCACTCTCTTCTCTCACTTGTGGGCTGGAGGACTGTCTCAGTGACAGAACAGTATTGGACTGTACCTCAGCTTTCCATGACCCTACAATAAATCTCCTGTGCCATCGTGAGTTTTCCTCCCTAATAAATTCCTTTACCCTTTAAGCAGATTCCATCAATCTCTCACATTGGAAAAGTAGAAAGAATGAGCCCAAAAGAACTTTTGCATGGGGCTCATGTCTACTGAAAGAAGAGATATGATTAGTAAGATATAAACACATGTCTAAGCATGGAAATATGACTTTCCAGAAAGAAGACCCAGGTAACAAAGTGACACAAATTGAGAGGAAGAAGCTTACCCTGCTTGTTGACCTCATGCAATCATGACAAAGTTAGAGCCGGGAATCCTCTGCACACAGTGATAGCAGACATACCCTATTCCTCACACAGTCTTGTTGATGCTCAAACAAAACAATGAGAGAAATGCTTTAAAAAAATCATCATCGGCCGGGCGGTGGTGGCGCATGCCTTTAATCCCAGCACTCGGGAGGCAGAGGCAGGTGGATCTCTGTGAGTTCGAGGCCAGCCTGGGCTACCAAGTGAGTTCCAGGAAAAGCACAAAGCTACACAGAGAAACCCTGTCTCGAAAAAAACAAAAAAAAAAAAAAATCATCATCATCTCCATTAGGAGAATGGAAGAATGTATTGCATCAGGGCTGGAGTGGTAATTTACTGCTCTCAAAGGACCCAGGATGAGTTCCCAGCACCATATCTCCAGCTCCAGGCAATCCAATGCCCTTTTCTGTCCTCCACAGGAATCCTTACCTACATGTACAAATGTACATGTTTACACACACACACACACACACACACATCACCAATATATACATATATTATATATAACATACATAATATACATATGTAATATACATTATCTTTTATACTTATTTATGTGTTGTTTTATACAATATTTAGTCTATCACACTTCAAATCTGCATTTTCATAAAATATATTGAAGATATCATTTTTTATATGAGAAAGCTAAGTCTGACAAACATAGAGTGTATTAACTATTTTTAATCTTTAGTTCTAGTGCTTTTGCATGGAGATGGGAGATAGAAGCAGGAAAATTCCTGCAAGTTTGAGGACGAATTAGTTTGCCATAGGCAGTGGAAAAGCAAGAAAGAGACAATGCCTGAAGGAAAATAGAAGATGAGGGCTGACACGATGTTGTCCTCTGATTTCAACATATGTGTCACTGAACATATATACCCACATTCACACACACACAAATGTGTATCCATACACACATGCACACACATACATTATACACAGACATGTAAACAGATAAATGGATTAGGAACATTTTTTTCTTGTCTAAATGTCTACAGCTAATGAATGGGAGAACAGCTTTTGATTCATAATTCCATATATATGCAAATTTATCTAAGATACAATTTTCTTTTATTCTCCCTTTTAATTTATAATGAATTTGTCCTACACCATCATCTGCTTTTCTCCACTAGAGTAGTGACTTCTCTAGTGGATGTATTTATACCTGTATCTTGTGAAATTCAAGAGGGGTTGGCTTGATGAGTCTAATCACAGACCAATATCTACTCCAGCCATCAGATTCTCAGACCCTTACAACACATAAATTGAAGGTCCTTGGTGTGAATTCTTCCTTTCACTTGTGGGAATGCAATTCTGCTCATTATTAATCTTATCATATGGAAAATAGTTCATTTGTATGGAAATAGTTGAGTTCGTGTGGTGTGCTCCTTGCTCAAAGTGAAACACAGATTTCTGATTAAACCCAACTCTTTCTTTGGTAAGGTCGAAAACAGTGGCTTAGAATGAAATTACTTCAGCTTTATTTTATGCAGGTCATTGATGAGATGACCTGTCAAAATATCATCCAGTTCTCTACTGTTTCTATGTAATTTCAAATTAATAAAACTTAAAATATTCAAAGCAGATGCATATTGAACATATTTTTTTCTAAATTTTAATTTCATATTAATATATATGTTGTGTATATACAATGTATGTGTGAGTGTAAGCATACATATATATGTGTGTGTGTGTGTTTGTGTGTACAATGTATGTGTGAGTATAAGTAGAAACATATTACAACCTGTGTGTGGAGGCCAGAGGACAACTCTTTGGAGTCCATACTTTGATTTCACTGTGAGTACTGGGCATCAAACTCAGGTGACCAGAACTATGTGGCAATCATTTTAACCTGCTGATCCATTTGCTGGTCCCATCCTAATATTTATTAATGAATATATTTTGTGTCATATATTTATAAAACTAAAATATATCAAATAAGATAACAGGCTTACTAAATAATGACCCTAAACTCCTCTGGTGATTATATAAGTCAGCTTTCTAGTGAGTATTGTATATATTCTACACTAAAGCTTAGCACACTCTTGAGACATGGGCTCAGATCTCAGACTGGCCTTATCTCGTCACATAGAAAAGAGTGACCTTAAGATTCTCATCATTCCTCTACTTCCTGAGTACTAAGATTATAGTCTTGAACTAAGGTACCAGGTTTATGAGATGCTAATCTTTGAAACCAGAGCTTTCAGAATGCTAGACAAACACTGTCCCAACTGAGACACATCCTCATCTCAAACATGAAATATATTTTATCTTGTATTTATTCTCAAAATATATGCATTGTCTATAACTGCAAGTACATATATATTAAAAACGCCTATATAAACTCTGTGCATAATAACTGAGAGTTGGAAAAAGCCCAAATAGCAATAGTGGAGTAGAGAGTATATACACTAGCATGTGCACATGATGTAGTGTGTTATGAAATTAATACACAAGCAGCTGTAGAGATATTGTGTTGTTTGAGAGTGTTTGTTGCTATTGCAGAACACTCGGGTTTGGTTACTCAGACCTAAGTTCAGCATGTCACAACAACCTGTAACTCCAGCTTTAGGGGATTTGAACAACTCTTCTGGCCTCTAGACAAGTGGCGTAAAATTCATCTAGCACATCTAGACACAGGTGGCAAACATTCATATACATGTACACAGAAATAATTATTCAAAAATATAATATTGTGAGGTCATTCTAGATATTATGCACAGCATATATCAGTGCTAACATTAGTTACTGTTACAGATACTGTCTCATACAGCCAGTGCTGGTGTGGGAGTCACTATATATCTAAGGATGGCCAGAATCCCCATGGATTTCACTTTGACAATATTGTGTAAAAGAATTCAACATAAAAAATGACTGCTTCATGGTTTTGTTAATCTCAACTTTAAGAGCAGATCAGTGGCATAAATAACTTTATTAATTCAAAAGGTCTGATTGGAGAGCTGGGAATATCAAAATGAAGTTATCATGAGGAAAGGTCCAGGAGTCTAGTAACACTTTTTATTGACCTTAGTGCTGTGCATGCATGTAAAATTGTATAAGATATTTACATGGGAGTTGTACATGCTACTCTTTTCACAAGACACTATGCTTATCAAGGTTCCCTAAGGGAACAGAGTTGACAAAATGAATGTATATTATGAAAAGTGATTTATTAGGTTGACTTACATGATACAGGCTGGGTAACTCAACAATGACTGTCTTCAAGCTGGAGAAGCTGAGAGTCCAGTAGCTATACCTTCCAGTCTGGAGCTCCCTAAATTTGTCCTTCCCAGAAGACTGACTCAGACACACATCTGTGGTGATATTTTATTTGTACTGAAATGTGATTTTATTTGTATGTTAATAAAGTTGCCTGGGGGTCAGAGCTAATAGCAAGACATAGCAGAAGCTGGGCGGTGGTGGCACACACCTTTAATCCAGATCACATGACAGACAGATCTCTGTGTGTTCAAGGATGCAGCCAGCATGGAGACACATGCTTGTAATCTCAACCAACCATAGAAGACCTGGAGGTCTGTATAGACAGGCAGTGACAGGAGGTCATGTGGTTGGGTTTACAACCAATGAGAAGGCAGAACAGAAAGTCAATAAAAAGACAGATACACAGGAAGTAGTTCTCTTGCTGAGGGGAAGGACAGCAGCAGCAGGAAGCATAAGAAGGTGGTTTTAAGTCTCAACTCTCAGCTACTGCTCTGACCTCTTGGGCTTTTAACTCTGCATTTGGCTGTGTTTCTTATTTAATAAGACTGTTCATCTACACACAACTCTTAGTTGATTTCAGATCCAATTACATTGACAATGGAGATTAATTATCATAGATAATTTATAAAGTTAATCACAATTTCACAATTCAAATTTTGGGGCTGAAATGATTGTTTAAAAATTGTGTAAGAGGATGATTCTGAAGAACCTGGTATATGACTTTCCATGACCTGCTCTGCAGGGATCATGGGAACAGAAAAAGCAGCTTCACTGTAATAGTTTAAACCAATATTATCCACATTTATAATACTAAACTATGTTTCAGATTCCACTCCCATAATTATATTCTTCAAAGGAAACACGTATTCAACTATTTAGTGTATTTTTACTTAAAAAGTGCTGCTGACGAATGTTATGGGGTTATACAAACACTTCCAGAGTAGATTGAAAACCCATTTTTATGAGATAGAATCCACACCTGGCACTCTGAACTAGGCCAAGAACCTATGATTAGGTAGGTCATATGCCTTTAAGGAGAGCATAATACTATTCCACTAAATGTATTCATTATATTTTATTATAGCATTAAAATGACTGATTAATTGCTACACCCATAGATCAGTGCATTTTCAGCCTTCATCAGAGAAGCTTCTTCTTGCAATAGATGACAACACAGAGATCCACAAATGTTCAATATTCAGAGAATAAGAGATCTTAGAGTGCTCGGCCCAAATGGAATATCTATCTTGCCTCAGGAACCTTTAGGGAAGAAGAGATGGAAAGACTGTAGCGGTCAGAGATGGTGGATGATTTCAAGGAAATAGTGTTTTCTCAACGGAAAGGAATACTTACATATGTGGACTCACAGTGACTGTGACAGAATACCCAAGACCTACACAAGCTCAAGGTAGTCAAAGTCTCAGCATGGAGCATAGATGTGGGGGAGATGGGCATAAGATCCCATCCCTAGCTGAGGAGCTATTGGCATTTGATAGCTTCTGGGTGAGGGAGAGTCAGTTTTCCTTAGTGGTGACCACACTCCAGAGCAGGCCCAAACCCAAGAGAGGTCAGTCAAAACAAACTGGACCTGATGGATGGAGAGAGAGAGAGAGAGAGAGAGAGAGAGAACAAAATTGTTAGGGTAGGGTAGAGAAATGGGGTAGATCTGGAGGGGTGAATGTGTGAACAAAACACATAAAAATTCTCAAAAAAATTAATAAAAAATATTTTTAAAAAAGTATTGTTGAGTTCTTTTGTCTAATATAGGTAACTTTATCTAAATGAGTTTCAAATGTACATTTAGACTTCAAAAATAAGAGTGATTGCAGTAACCACTTGGATGTAATTAACATTGCATTAACATCTCTGTTTTTAGTTATAGGTGTGAATGATTTATATGTACATACATATGTGTACACATGTATATGGTGACCAGTAGACAGTGGGTGTCTTTCTCAATTAGTCTCTGAACACAGTTTTTAACATAAGGTCTCCAACTGGGGTCTCTGCTGGTACCTCTTCCTGATTCTGGAGCTTATTGATTTGGTTTGGAGAGATTTCTAATGGTCCCTCAGTTTCTGCTTTCCCGGTCCTGATATTACAAACACTGGGATGTCATGCCTGTGTTTTGCCATGAGTTTTGGGAATTGGAACTCAGTTTCTCATGCTTTCATGGCTAGCACTTTATTGACTGAGTGATCTTCTCACTCCTGGGGGAGGGATGTCTTTAAATTTTAATGACAGGAAAGTGAACAACTCTTTATGAGGGCTTCATGTGTTCTTTGTGTGCTTGGCTTGCCATGTTTGGTATGCAGAGATCACTGGGCCTCAGAGCCTCACAAGGTCATCATTATCCTTTCTTATTTTAATTGAAAATAGATTCTTCTCTCACACAATACAATCTGTCCACTGTTTCCCCTCCCTCCACTCCTCCTAGCTACCCCCCACCACCCCTATCTCTCAGACCCACTTCCAATTTGTTTCCTCTTCAGAAAAGGGTAGGCCTCCAAGAGAGCCAAACAGGACAAAACAAGATATGTTAAGACAAGGCAAAAGCCCTCATATCGAGGCTGGACAAGACAAACCAGTAGGAGAAAAAGAGTCCCAAGAGCATGCAAAAAGTCAGAGACAGCTCCCGCTCCCACTGTTTGGAGTCCCGTAGAAACACCAAGCCAACAACCATGACATATATGCAGAGGACCTGATTCAGACTCATGCAGGCCCCAGGCTTTTTGCTTCAGTCTCTGTGGGCCGTGTGAACCCTGTTTAATTGATTCAGAGTGCCATGTTATCCTAGTGAGAAGGTATTTTGCAGACTATGGAAAGAGAAATGTGGACACCAACCCAGCCACAAAACCCTTGATCTATAATCAGTCCTAGCTGCAAGATGTGCTAGGCCAATGGTGGCATAAAACTTGCAGGACTGGCCAATCAAAGTTTGGTTTAACTTATAGCCCATGACACTAGAGGGATTCCATGTCCTACACTGCTCGAATGGAAACAGACTGGATACCCAAGATAACTAGACCTAGGGTAGAACCAAACACAACTTGAAAAAAAAAATCAATGAAATGATTCCTAATGATAGTCTGCTATACTCACAGATCAGTGCCTAGTCTAGTCATCATCAGAGAGGTTTCCTCTGGCAGCAGACAGGCAAAGTGCAGAGACCCACATCCAGACATTACATATAGAAAGAGTCTAAATTGGAGGTCTTCATCTGGTCCCTCCCCTAGGAGATCAGGGAACTCTGCTGAGGAGGGGAATGAAAAAATATCATCATTTCATTTGAAGAGCTGTGCTTCCTATGTACATGGCAGGGTTAGAGGCTTTACTTAGAAGTTGATTTGTATTTCTTCGTTTTATTTTCTCATGATGTCCTTGACTATATTTTAATGGCCTGATTTCTCACAGCACATAGAACAACAATTCCAACTACAGATCCACAAGTTTACCTTTTCCCCCTTGCCAATATCTTTCAATATAGGACAGTTTTGTGATGTCATTTTGGTTTTTAAGTAAGAGGTATTTATATATTTATTTGTGTATTATTTATGTGATGCTAGGGTTCCTGTACTAGGCAAGCATCCAACAGTGGATGGTTTATTTGACAACTTACACTTTCCAGAACCAGTAGTGATTTCTCAAATATATATGTACATAATATAAATTTTATGTTTCACATGTTATATGTTTTATATTACAAAACAACAATATCCCATATATATATATATATATATATATATATATATCACAGAGAAACAATTAAGGAAACAATGATGTTAAGAAGGGAATAGGAGGAAAAGAAATGAAGACATTTTCTTAGCAGAAAATAATAGACAAAAATTGAGTGTGGCCTTGAAAACTGAACTGATGTTTTAGCTGTAGATTCACAATTTGATATTTATCAGGTATTAAATGTGTCAGGGCATGAAGATGAATATAGATAACAATGACAAAAATTAAGAGGTAAATGTGAAAAGTCATAGTTACTACACATTGGCCCTTCCACTTTCTCCCCTTTTCCTTTCCCTCTCCCCTCTTTCCTTCTCTCTCACACCTACTTTTTTCCTACAAATATGTATGTGCTCACAGTCTCTTGTAGCTAGTTCCACCCTGCTCATTGGACTTCTCCTTGACACCTTAAGAAATTCTGTGACATTTTCACTACTGGGTACTAAGTATAGCACTCTACATACTGAGAAGCAGTTGCCCCTGAGCTAAATCGCAGCTGAAAATCTCTGACCTGTCAATAATGAATTAATATGTACATAAAAATTACAGTATTTTGTCACAAAAAATCCACACAAAAATAGTACCTATTGATGTTATTTTCTTAATGGTACAACTTAGAGACATGAGTATGGATTTTAGGGTGAGACATCTTATATTTAGATCTATGCTTTGGTCCCACCCCTCCCTGAGATTATAGGCTGTTAGTGATTGCTGGGGAGGGAGAGACATTTTTCTCTTTGGTCTAGCCACTGGTAAGTTGCGATGATCTTGTAAACAAACTTTCCCATATGCTCCTGTAAGCAATCCAACTAAAACTCATTGTGTTGGAAGAAAAGACTTGAAAGGAGAGGTGGGATTATCTGCGAGGAGGAAGGAATAAGCAGTTGTGGGAGAGGCAGAGAGGGTAAGGGAGTGAATATGATCAAAATACACTAGAAACATGTGAGAAAAATAGCATTAAGATATTCATTATTGAACGTAATTGCAATATGCTAATAAAAACATTGGAACATCACATAACTACTATGACTTTCAATGGTTCCCTTAAGTGCTTAAGTGTAATAGTGTGAGGAAGTTCCTTCTTTGTTTCCCCCCAATTATGTCATAACAAGAGCCTTAGAGTTACTCGAAAAATTTTGGCAGCTACAAAGTACTCCGTGATGTTGTTATCCATTGGAAGGACCTCTCTCTCAAATGTGGATATGATAAACAGGGACCAGGATGCATTGTGCAATTCCATATTTGCAGAGGGCAGGAGAGCATTTACTCTCCATAGCAACAATAATAGCTATGGATGCCTGTGTTTTACTGTAGGATTCCCCCATCAAATGTAGGCGAAGTTGGTGCAGAAACATTTCTCCCATTTCCTTAATGTGTGAATGGCTCAAATGGATTTTCCTAAGTGAAAAATTTCTACTCTTAAATCCTTTTAAGTGTACCCTCGTTCCCAGAAGACAGCTTGGAAATTGCTCCTAGGCACTAGTCACACATTTCAGAGTGCAATATTCAATGAGCCCTGCAGAGTCAACTTAATAATGAACCCTCGTGTGTGGGCAGGAAGCTAATATAGGTGATATATTGATTATAGTCCTGCTGAAATATGAACTTTCCTGTCTAACCGAGTGTCCCCAAGTAAGAAATGTTGAATCTGCTTGGGCCAATTAGCAGGTGCATGAATTGAACTTATTCTATTACTCTACAGAGTTAATATTAATAAAAGAATGAGAGACTCATATTCATTTCTCCTCTTTTGCTTTGCTCTTATGCAAAGAAAATGAGTGGCCAAGGCCCAGTGGCCATTCCTGTGATTAATGGTGATGAGCACTAGCAAGGACAATGGTGATCGGAATTTGGAGAGGCTTTTGAACCAGGCCAGAAAAGACCAGAGCTAAGAGGAATGGGACAGAGAAGAAAAGACCTCATTGTTCACACTAACAGCTACTCCCATGCTGAGTTGTACATAGGGCACACCAGCACATGTATGCATGTGTGTGGAGGCCAGAGGATAACCTTGGATGTTGTGCCTCAGGTACCATCTACCTTGTGTTTTCGAAACAGGGCCTCTCACTGTCCTGTGGTTCCCTAAGTAGGTGAGAACTGGTTGAATAGCAAGACCCAGAGACACACCTGTCTCACTCTGTCAAGTACTGGGATTGCAAGTGTTAACCACCACACCTGGGTCTTTTATGTGGGTTGTAGTTGAATTCAGGAATTTGTGCTTGAATAGCAAACACTTTGCCAAATGAGCCATCTCAGGAATGAATATTTTTTAAATTTAAAATTTCTTCATGAATCTAGCCTGTTAATAGGCCTTCTTTCCTTATGACCAGCTGGTCCACACAAGATAGGTCAACATTAGTACTACCTAGTCTTGAGGATTGTCTTGGCTGCAATAGTTGATGTATTCATTTCAATACCTTTGTGGGTGGCACCATTCCTTGAGTTTGATCTTGAGGTGCACAAGAATCAATAAAGCAAATTGAGTACTTAAGTCAAACATGATTCACTTCTTTTGTACTTTTGTACTCTTGGTTTTGATATGATGTGACTAGCTATTTATGTTCTTGCTTCCTTGACTTCTCTGCTCTAATGGACTGTAACATGACCTTCTAAGCTAAAATTAACCTTTTCTATCCTGGGTTGCTCTTTGTCAGGGTATTTTATAACAGTAACAGACTGAAACTAGAATAAACAAGAAAGACTCTTTGTGTAAATATACTTATCTAGAAGATAATATTTCCCGAATCACCAACTTTAAGGATTCTTTATAAAACTTCTTTAAGAAAAGTTTTTAAATTTCACATTACACAACAGTTTGAAGAAAAAAATATAATATCCATTGGGGAATGACCTATCATGTAAATTATCTGAGTTTGTTTTTGTTGATGCTGTCTCTTTCTTCTTTTGATTTTATGAGGCAGGGTCTTTCTGGGGAGTTCAGACTGGCCTTAAATTCAAAATTCTCATGTCTGAGCCTTTTAAATGCTGTGATTAAAGGTGTGTGCTACAGTGACAAGCAATTGTCTGGCTTTATTTAAGGCATGTGGAAATTAGATAGAACTGTTATTGTACTTCCCTTTATCACGCAAACAGAAACATGTGTGCTCAGATTTTGTCAGAATTTTAATTCTACACACTAAGTCTCTTAGTCCTCCTATTTAGTCTATCAGTAAGGTCTGCACAATTTATTTGAATCTCTCCTAACAATATGTTCTTTTTTCTTTCTGGGATCTCTCAATCTTTCAACCTCCCAAACATGGGCTGAGTTCTTAATCCAATGCTTAGCAATTTAGAAGTCACTATCTGCTTGGAGAAATTCTTTTAAATCTGGAATTTCTTAATGTGCTTTTCCCAGTGGCAGTTACACTTTGGGCCTTAGAGAATATTTTAGAGATTTCTCCAATAGCCTTAAATATTTAGGCATTTCTAATGAATGACAAGTTACCTCAGTTCTATTAAATATGTGAGTCAAATTGCGATGCTTTGATCTGGATGTTCTACATAACAAGTTTTGAGACAGAGCTTTTATAACCTATTGATCAGTTATAGCTATAGTCATATACACTTTATGTGGGATTGGAGTCTGTGTACATAAGCAGGTACAGGTGATTGTATGTGTATATGTAGAGGAACATGCCCTCCCCCCATGTATGTGTGTGCACATAAGTGTATGCAGAGGGGAGGAGGGTTACCCACAGAAATTGTGTGTTGGTATGCATGGAGACCAGGAGGGGGGTCGGATCCCTTGGAGTTGCCAACCTGAATGCCTTGGAATACAATCCTTCTTCTTTGATAGAGCACTATGTCTTCTTAAATGATGAGGCATCTCTCCATTCCCACCCTTTTTTTTTCTTTTGAGATAGATTTTCTCACAGAGTAGGTTATAATTGCTAGCCAGTGAGCCCTAGGGGTCTACCTGTCTACACCCTGGCAGTGCTGAGATTATAAGCACACATCACCAGGTCTGGTTTTATTTTTTGTTAACATGAATTCTGTGTATTGGTCTTGGGTCTTTGTACTTTTACTGAGACATCTCCCCAGCCCAGGATTTGCATAATTTAAAGTAGGCCAACTTCTTGCATGGGAACCCAATCTGTAACTCACTATGATTTTCCCATTGTTGCTTACTCTGTCCATATCATAACACTGTTGACTGTTCGTTCCAAGCTGAACTCTGCTGTCTTCAGATCCATTCCATCCAGGTGTCAGTACTTACTGCATGTTTTTTTTTTTTTTTGTCATTCTCAACTTTCTCTGGCTTAATTAACAGCTTCCTACAGTCTTTGATGTGCTACAGAGTCTCCACAGAGTTATACAATCCCACTTCTGTCCAGTATATGACAGCAATGTCACCTCTGGTCACAGGACTCAAGAGGACACATGTCACAAAATACATACCCTACTGAAATTAGCCAAGATGAGTGGAAGTCCCTCTCCTATTTTTTTTTCAGATAACTATATTAAATGCTTTACATTGAAACTTTCATGTTCAGATCCTTCTCATTTGATAATAATAAATATATTTTATAACTCAGTTCTTGGGGATGGAACTAGGGTCCTTGTTCTTACATTGTACAACAAGCACATTACTGATATTTCACCTGCCTGGAACTTATTTCTTAAGCAAATATCTTATCAATCACCCTGATACAGGAAATATTTTTCTATAGTTACACTAGACCAATCAATTTTGTCTTAATCTTCCTATTGCAGGGACAAATCTTTCAAGTTTCAGTTTTCCCCTGGAATTTTGGCTTCTTCTGTGGCTCAACTTTTGTAAACAAAGGCAGAGGTCTATTCTCTTTATCTGCATTAATTCATTAGTTCTAGTAAATCTGAGTGTGTCCACAGGGGGTTAGTATGGAAGCTGACTATTCTCCCCTACCTCTCTCCATTCCTAAATACCTGGAATTGAAAATATAAATGCAATATTTAGTACTTCACATGTTTGCACAAGAATATTTTAAGACTGTCACTTTAATTGCAAAATTATATAAAACATGTCTCTATGAAAATATGCCAGAAGTTATTTAGTTTAATCTAAAAAAAATTATTATTTAATAATACTTACCTACATTTTAAGTACTTAGGTTGACAAAAGCAACCTAAAGCAGAAAGGGTTTTTTTTGGTTCACAGTTGCTTAATGCAGGGAATCTCAAGGCAGCAGGAACTTGGCTAATCCTATCACATTCATAGTCAAGAGCAGAGCAATGAATGAATGAATGCATGCATGCTAGTGCTTATCTCACTCTCTCTAAATTAAATATTCTCTCCTTATCCTGGAGAGAATTAAGATGTGTCTTCCCATGTCAATTAACAAATAAAGGTAACCCCAGAGGCCTGTCTCCTAGGTGATTCTAGACTGCGTCAAGTTGACAGTTGCTATCACCAAAGAACTCATAGCATGTTTCCAGAGAGAGAGAGAGAGGGGAAAGACACACACACACACACACACACACACACACACACACACACAGAGAGAGAGAGAGAGAGAGAGAGAGAGAGAGAGAGAGAGAGAATAAGGAAGTATAAACTTCATAGATTACAACATTATGTTGCAATGTCAAGAGGTTAGACATAGGTTAATGCAAAGATTCACAACTAGTCAAAGTAAAGACAATATGTGACTGGAGTGTTAAGCCCTAAAATGGGGCATCTATATCATACTCCCACCCCTTTAAGGCTCTGGGAACATTGGAGAACGGAGGACAGAATGATTGCAAGATCCAGAGGTTGGAGAGAACTTCTGCAAAACTGTTTTCTGGGTATGACAGAGCCATTGCGGACTTGAATGCCTTAATACTACAGTTGCTTTCACAAGACCTGTACCAGATCTAGCCAGTTAAAACTCCAACATGGATGAGAAAAGATCCCCAGCAGAGGAACAATGGATAACTGATGGATCCTGGTGGAGGGTGGGTCAGTTTTCTTTAGGAATATGACCTCCCAGTAGGTTGTCTATGCCTGACAATCATAAATAAACTGGCAGTATTGATTGAAATTAATGGGTTAAATAAAGAATACATGAATGTGGGAAGGAAATGTGGGAAGTCCCTGAGCATATGGACAAGGAGAACTGGAGGTAGGTATGTTCAAAAAATGTGGTATACATGAATGATACTCTCAAAGCACACATAAAAAATGTGTTTTATAAAATTGGGTATAAAGTTTATTATCTAAACTTTCAATAATATTTTAGAGCTAGACCCACAAAGACAAGATAAAGGTGATCATGGAAATGGAAAATTATCCCAGTAAGTCCTGATAGTGCAGAAACCCATTCCTATCAGCTTCTTCTGGCAATGCATACTATAACAAATTTCTAATTCTCTACTCCTTTTGTTGGCTATTAGCATGCAACCTGAAAAAATAAAATTAGCTAGTCTACCAACTGTGCACTTGGAAAGAGAAGTGCTTATCAAAATCATTTTCTGAAATCCTAATGCTCAAAAGCAATTAGAATAAGTATTGTTATTATTATTTTCATTCATATGGCCACATTTTATTTACAAGAGCTTTCCAGCTGCAAGAGTATAAACACATTTTTTTTTTTAAAAATCTCTTTTTCTTCCTGTATAATGCATTAGTATTATTGACTTTATTGTGTAGATTAAACATTGGAGACAACTGAGTAGAAGGGAGCTTCAATTACTGTTGGCTTTGGAAGAGTGGTTCCCAGGTAACAAGAGGTGCCTTTAAAATTGAGGAGGATGGATTTGTAGACAATCACAGTGAAAGAAAAACAAACAACTTCTGCTTCTGGCAAATTAAGATAAGTCTCACTTCACATTAATATAATTCTTAAAATCTGAGGCATTCTTTCCCATTAACCAAAGAGGAAGGCACTTGTTTAGATCAAGAGCTTTTGAGAGTGAGAGGGACTGGTTCAAATCCTGACACAGCCACACATTACTTGTGTACTTCTGGTAAATTCCTCACTCTTCTTGAGTCTCCAATAATAATGATAAGTAATAATCCTATGTTCTTAACTAGTGTTCTAGTTTTATTTCTCTTGCTATGATAAAATAATTTGACAAGAGTAACTTAGCAGGGGGCTTTATTCATCTTATAATTTCAGGTAATAATCCTTGATGGTGAGGAAGTTAAGTCAGGAACTTGAAATAGCTAGTCCCATCATGTCAGTCAAAAGCAGAGAGAAGTGGAAGCACCCATGTGTGCTTGTGCTCAGCTCCATCTCTCTCTACCTTGGCTGTTTAGGAACTCCTGCCTAGGGAATGGTACCACCAGCACTAAACTGGACTTCCCACAGAAATTAACTTAATTAAGACAACCCTAACTCCAGACATGCTCATAGGCCAACCCAGTGTAGACAACACTTCACTCTTATTCTCTTCTTAGGTGAGTTTTAATTTGTATTAAGTTGACAATTAGAGCTACCCATCACAAGTAGCTTATTATGGATGGTACCTTCTTGGTTTTGACCAGTAGTTCTATGGATTATTGTGAAGAGAGAATGAACAGGAACAATGCTATCAATTGTTATCACTTCTAAATGTCTAGTAAGAAGGAATCTTTAAAGAGCTGAGAGACTGCTCATTTGCTATTTGAACATGAGAAACTGCCTTTGATTCCCAGTACCCACATAAAATGCAGTACATGGAGATGCCTGTCTGTAATACCAGTGATGCAGAAGTGGACAGGGTGGATCTCTGAGGCTCAGCTGATTGGCTATCAGGACTGAATTAGTGAGCTCCAGGTTCAGTTTTCAGGATCTAGTCACAAAAATAATGTGGAGAATGATAGGGGAAAATAACTTGACACCCACCTCTGGCCTCCACATGCACATAAACACTTGTGCACCTGGACACATGTGTATATACACAACACACACACACGCACAAACACACAGCTAAAATGTAAAGAATATACAAGTGTCACTGGGTAACCTTTAAAGGTCATTTCACCAAGAGGACATGACAATTTCTATGACGTGTACACTCATCACTGGAACACCTGCATAAAGAAGGGTAGGTAACAGTATGATAGCACAGGAGACAGGAGGAGAGGTCTGAACCCATGTGAGAAAAGGAGGCCTCGTGTCAACAATCAAATGCATTATGAAATCTCACCACAAGACACTGTGGGGTAAAATCAGATGTATAAATCCAAATGTTGAATTCCATTTAGGATGCAGCCCAACTTGTCAACATGACACAAAATCAATAACATATAATCCATGCTTAGCACAAAAACTGGGAGATGGGGGAAGTTGCATGCTTCGGTTTATAAATGGAGAAGGAAATGACCCGAAATCTCCAAATCCTGCCAGGATGAATCTCCAGAGCACTGATTGGCAAAACCACTGCACTGAACACAGATCTCGAGAACCATATACACAGAAAAAAAGTCCTATGGAGTGGGAAGATAATTCAAAGTATCTGTGAGGTGGCTCAAAACACCATCTCTGGAAGCTTGGAAAGTGTGAGAGATGGAAGAGCCTCTGTGGGAAAATAGAGCTTCCAGGAGGAAGAGAGGCAAAATGAGAGAATGCCGCTTCCAAGCTTGGAAGGGAGAGTCAGAAGGGACAACTGCCAGGAAGTAAAACATCTAAAAAGCCCAAACCATGAGACTATTATTCTTCCAAACAGTATCAGTACGATGCACTTAATGATTCCAGGAGAAGCAGTGGATTGGACTGAGAAAATGTGCCAGCTGATATTTACTCTAACAGATCCATGGGATGTTGCGAGACACAGAATTCTCAAATGCCTGTGGGAAGAAACAGAAAAAGGTGTGTGAATTCCATAAACAGCAAATCCTAAGGAGAACAGAAAGTAAGGAAAAAAGTTTACCCATGATGAAAGGACTACTATGAAACATCCAACACTAAGCAGCCACAAAGCTAAAGACATTAAGAGCCCAGTGATATACAATAGATGACACAAAAAGACACCCAAAACTTAAATAGTAACTCAGAATTTAAGTAAAGGCAGGTATATGTAAAGTAAAAACTATAGGAGAAGGAAAAGTTAAAGAGCACACGATAATTAGCTCAGATACAGGTGAACTACATCACCAGGACAGATGAGGGTTCAGCCTGGGGATACATGCAACACCTGAGGCTACAAGCCAGAAATGAGGGGAAAAAACTTCAGGAAATATGAAGGACAGTGGAGTTATACACAAATAGATATTCATTCATTTACAAACATATAAATAAAAATCTTCCTAGATAGACACACACACGCACACACACACTCACATACATCCAGCAGGTGAAAGGTGCTTGCTGTGAAGCCTAATGACCTGAAGCCTAATGACCTCAGTTGCATCCTCATTATGCACATGGTAAAAAGAAAAGCTGAATACTATAAATCCTGTTCTGACCTCCACGTGCACACTGTGGTGGCAAGAATACACACACACACACACACACACACACACACACACACACACACACAAATGCAAATTAATTTAAATGTAATAACATTTTAAATATGCATATAGATATATGTAATATAATTTAACTCTACATATTGTTAGTTTATTATATACATATAATTACTATGATTATTTTAAATTATGTACCAACAATATTTGTCATGATGTGACCATTCATCTACAATGTATCTTATTTCTTCATAGAAATAGAGTTCTTGTCTCTTCATAAATGAATAAACCACATGTATAAATGATTAAGATACAATGATTATGTAATTATGTAGACCTAGACACAAATGATTGAACAATATATATAAATAAAATAAAGGAATTGGAGGCAACTTTTGTTAAAGCTATATGAAATCCAGGTAATAAAAATATTTTCAAGACAATTAAAGAAGTGTATCTTACATAGAGCATGTACTTCTAGAAATAGAATAACCATAATTTTTTTACAACCAGTCATTGTTTCTCACTAGACTTCAGAACTATCTTTAATCCTATGTATACATATTAATTTTCTGGTCTTCCAGTTTTGTATAAATAGAAACATTCAGTTGCAATCTTTTATTTCTGGCTTCTCCTTAAGTTGGTGAGATTCACATTTTTAAAAATGTAATACTTATGTAGAAGTAGTGTATTATACAACAGTTTCTCCTTGCATTCTGGTGTTCATAAGTATTTAGGTAATTCCAAGTTCAGAGTGCTGTTATGAGTAAATACAGGTGCTCACCAACAGGGCATGTGGTAGGAATTCTGTTCTTACCATGACGATTCTGAGAGATGGTAGATGCCAGAGAGAGGGAGCCTCGTGGATAGTGACTGGATCATGGGGAGCCACCCTCAGAAGACAGTGATGATTTAAAGGGGCTGGATTAGTTCTTGTGAGGTTGGAATAAGTCATCTTATTTTCATTTTTACTTTAGCTCACATAAGTCTCTCTTCTGCATATGATCCTTTACCGGAAGCTGACACTATCCTCCTGGACTTCTTAGACACTGGAATAACCTTCCAGATAAACATCTTTTCTTATACATTCTTTAGCATCAATTGTTCTGCTCTAACAATAGAAAATAACCTAAGACAGCAGTGATGAATAGTGCTGCCCCATGGATGAGCACGTGGACTCATTTCTGTTGACACACATGTGTAATGGGTACATACATAAGGTGAAATTACTAGGCAGTTAAGGTAGGATTGCTGGGTCATAGAAGGCCCTGCAAACAATTTTCCAAAGGGGTTTGAACAATGTGTGCTTTGTAAGAGTTCTCACTGCTGCCTGCCTGGGCCACTGGCCTTCTTTCTGTCCTGTCAGCCTTTTCCTGATGTCTCCCTCATGACTCAAGACTCTGGTGATTTTCCACATTTACCTACTTTATTTCCTGTATTTTGACATAATAATTATTCTAAACTTGTACTCATTTTCAACTTCACTTTCAAACTCTTTCTAGATTGTAGATAATATATAAAATACTGAGGGGACTATTTGATAGACACCTTTTCCATACACGTGAAAATATATGCATTAATAATTCAACAATTTTAATTATACTCTTGTTAATTAGTGGCTTCTCTGTTCATAGTCTTATTATTATTTAATGATATGCTCTTAATTTTAATAATGTTAAAGTCTTCATTTTCTTGCCTCATGGTCAATATCATTTTAAGGAAAAATTGTTAACTCACAACAGTGTGGACAGTCTTCTGCTTACATTTTACTATCTTATTGCCATTCACATTTAGATTTCAAACCCACTGAAAATATTTTTATAGATGGATCAAGATATGAAATTTTTTTATTTCCATACTAAGTCTCTGATTTTGGAATTTTCTTAAAAACTCAAAATTAATCAACTGAATAGTAGTGCAGTCCAATTTTATATTGTTAGGATTGAATACTTCATTTAATTTTTCTTCATTTCCTCTCAGTTAATAATGGTTAATGTAGTAAATCCATGTAATGGATGCATAAAATGTCCCTATATGTTCCAGAACAAGATATTGGTCCGTTATCATTGATGACCACTGCAGCCATCCCATGAATATAACATAAAGGAAGAATTCCTCTTGCCTAGTGCCTGGATGATACAGTTTCTAACACTGTGGTAACAACGGAAGCAAAGACACAGAAGAAAGATGAAATAGAAGACATAAAAATAGGGTCTGACGCTCTAGCTCAGTTATTAGAGTCCTTACCTAGCAAGCAGAGATCTCTGGGTTCTATAACATAAACCCAGCATAGTAGTATGTGCCGGCAATCCCAGTACTCAGCAGGCAAAAGAATCAGAAGTCCAGTGTCACTTTTGTTTGACTATGCAGTGAGTTCAAGACCACCTGGGGCTACACAACACTGTCTCTAAACCAAGGAAAGTAAAATAAAATTACTTTTTAATTTTAGGAAAGGAAATAAAAATTAGCCACTAAATATAGTTCTTTGACTTTTTTTTTGACAAAGGCACAAAAATAACTCAAAAGGTAAGAGTGTTTGAAATAAATGGTGCTGCAACATTTTGGACACAGAGTCTAAAACAAACTATGACGTGATTCAAATGTTTAAAAACAAACAAACAAACAAAAATCTCAAACTGAATGTAGGAAATGTGTAAAGTAAAATTAAAATGGGAAATCAAACTGAGTGTTATAAGTATGTAAAACAAAATAATAATGTGTCCAGAAGAAAAAGAGCAGGAGAAAGTCTAACATGTTTGATTAGGTAAAAATGCCCAGATTTCTTGGGGAAATCATGACCTATTACTGAAAAAAGGGATTAATCAATTGTATTAAATTTGTGAAAATTGTGTGCAATGAATTTTTGACTTTCTCCAACTTCTCCCAGATCCACACCCTTCTCTACATAGCCAACTTTGTGCCCTCTTTCCCCCACTCCATGTCCTGGGATGTGTGGCAAATTATTAGTTGTAGCATCTTAGGGAAAAGTGACTCTCCAGGTACCAGAAGGTATCAATTATTAATAGTTCCTTGATGGAATTGATGTCCACCTCCCCTGTCCATGCTGGGATTGTTCTGGCATGAGCTTGCATAGTTCTGGTGAGCAGTTCAGCCAGTCAAATTTTTTTGAAAATTAAAAGGCAATTAATGGAATGGACAAACTTATTTGTAAACCACTTTCAACAAACAAAAATATCATTTAGGATATTTTGAAGGTATTAAGTTAAAAAAAAAGACAAAAAGCCTGTTACCTAGTGAGTAAAAGGCACAATAAACATTTCCTTGAAAAGTGCATATGGTTGTTAAATACTAACATGAACCATATTTGACACCTAGCTATTAGGGAAATGTGACATGAAATCCCACCAAAATGACACCATATCCAACAGATGTATAGTTACTTTGAGCAGGCAACCTCATGCATAAGTTGCTGGAGGAACACAGTGGTTCATTGCTCTGTGGCCCAGCCTGACAGTTTGTTACAAGCTTAGTCTTCCATAACATCCCAACCAGCAGCTATGCTTGGTGTCAGACTTGGATAAGTGGAGACCTGCATTCCTGTGAATCCTACATGTGAATGTTGGTGACACTTTCATTCTGAATAGCTCCAAACTAGAGATTATTCAGTGCATTAACAGGTAAATAATTAATTGAACTTTAAAAGTATCTTATCATGGATCATTATTCAGGAACAGAAACAGTTGTCTTATTGATATACATCACCTTGGTTAGTATAACTATTCCACGAGGAAGAAGTCAATATGAAAATGTTACATGTAGGATTCCATTTGCCTAAATGCTGACATAATAAGGTGTAGGAAGAAATATCATTATTAGCTGTGTTGCTAAGAAAAACGTGTAGAAGACAAGAGCGTGAGCCTGGCCACAAAAGGGCCATTTAGTGCTGCAAATGTTATGAGTATTAGCTACACTGTAATATGTATTGTAAAACTGGAAGTAAAGTTTCTCAAGGCAGATCCATTGAAGTAATAGTTAGGGAATGTAATGTTTGCCTAAGATGTATTAGTATTAATAAAAACTCGGGAGTCAGAAATTGAGATTAAAAACCTGATAAATCCAAGCAACAGTGTAGGGGAAATCAGCTGACACTACTCTATGTTTTCCTGCCCCACCAACCACAGGAGCCCCCTCAGTCACCCCTTCTCTCTTCTTGTCTCTTATTATCCAACTTCATCAGTCCTCTAAAAACTCTGTAGCTAATTTCAGTCAGCCAACTGCTGACTCTATCCTTGATTCAAGGTGGCTTTACTGGCACCATGAAGTGGCACTGTGAACAATTCTCCTGAAACATTTATCCCTTTTTGTCTGAATAAAAAAGGAAGGGCTTTAACCCTAACATAGTAAAATCATATACAATAAGAACAATTATCAAGTAAGAAATACATTCACAACATCCACTTCATTAGTATTTGGCAAATTCAAAGAAAATAATCTGTTACCTATCCTATCCCAGTAAGTCCAATATTTTGTACCTGTGAGAAGGAAATGACTGTCTGGTGCTTTGACCACTGTTCTTATTTTTACTTTTTTTTTTTTGCAAAATTGCATGTTGCTAGCCTTTAGGTCAAGTGCTCAAAAGACTGTATAATCATTAATAATAAAAATAGATTATGCTTGCTTTGGTGTTAATTCTGGGATAGTTCCTGTGTTTAGTAAAAGATGATGAAGGATATATTGGTGATTTTCTAAGAATAATCTTTGGAATCATGAGAACATTTTGTTTCAAGTGATTTCCCCTTTTCTTTCCTTTCCCCCTTTACTTATGATAATAAAAGATTGAGGTCACCAGGGCAATAAGAGAAGTTAGAAAAGCTAAGAGAAGTAAGAGAAGCTAAGAGAAGTTAGAGAAACTACAAGAAGTTAGAGAAGCTATGAGAAGTTATAAAAGCTAAGAGAAGCTAAAGAATCTATAGCAGAGAAGTTACTTAGCAACTGCAGAAGCCAGAAGTGACCTGTCAGCTTGTATGAACACTGTCTCTGAGTGGTTACTGTGCCTTCCAGGTCCTTCAGACCCCTGAAACTGCTGAGTCTGGTCCCCAGCACATCTTTGACTTATGGACCTAGAATATCTGACAGACTTTTTTATGAAGCAAGAATTTTGAAGGACTGTCCTACCTTGTCTTGGCAAAGTTTGGCAGTTTCTTTCTTTTGTGTCCTAATTGTTCAGTTTGGACAGATTCTGTCAGCAGTTGAGGCAAGGTGAGTTTCTTTACCCAGTGTCTAACCTTGCCACAAATGAAAGCATACTCCATATGAAGGTACTTCAATGACTGTCATCCTCTTTTGAAGTAAATTGATTCTACCAGGAGCAGACGTATCCCATCATCATGAAAAGCCTTATGTTATTAAAACATTTTTAATACCATATTCTGTAGGTCTCTGAAGTGTTTGAAGACCATCTATCTTCTGTCTCTGTTTGACCTTGAAAACATACCTAACAAGAGTATAAGTTTGATTGTTATAGATGATTAACTACTAACCTGTATTTCTTTATTATCCTAAATAGCTTTCAAAGACCAGAACTTTACATTTTCAAATGAGCTTCATAGGTACAATACCTTAAACAGGAAATGAAAACATATAATGCAAAATAACAAAAATAACCTTAAATTTGTATCTATATACAAAATTACCTTAAAGTAAATAGAAACATATATACAGTGTAACAAAACAACCTTGAATTTGTATAAATATACAAAACCCATACCAATGTAAAACATTTGAGACTAATAGTTGCTTTTTTAGTGTGAAAGTGGATTCAATAATCTTCCCTTTTACCCTGTCATTTCTATATCCTCCTATTTTCTTTTCAGAGTGAGATCCCTGAATCTAATTTCCTTTGCTTAGTTTCCTCCCTGATCATGACCAATAACAACTTGTAACCAAACCCCCTAAATGATGACAAACATCCATCAAATGACCAAAAACACCCACCCACCTCTTGGAATGTGGGCATCATGTTCTTAAAATTACTTCTTGCAGTGTGGCAGAGAGGGCATCTTTTGGGGACCTTGAAAAAATTGAGATAAAGATCAAGTCCTGGGTGAGCTAGCTATGGTCCAGTCTCAGAGTGATGGGAAAGTGCAAAATTTATCTGAAGTTCTCTGGCTTGAGTAGGATATGACACTGGACCATCTGAGCTAACTGCGTTGAAATTGACCTGAGGAGTTTGTAGTCCAAAGCTGATCTTTGGGTGGTGTTTTTCGTATTAGTGTTGTTACCAGAATCCAAGTAGATTCATCTTTGTGGGGCACCAATATCCTTTTGGAGACTTCAAAGGTTGCTTTTAGGAATGGTCATGGTTCATTGCAGAAAACTTAAACATTTTAAATGTCATATATAGCATATATCAGAGAGGTTATAGGGCCATAATCTATTGAGTACATCTGGAGTAGACAAGATTAATTCCTAATTACTTGCTTCAGACTCAAACCCAAAATACCATACAGGAATCTAGATCAAGCCTATTTCTAGAATCCATTAGTACTCTTATGACCATTAATATCACAACAGAAAGTTTAAAAATAAATATATCAATGTTATATATTTTGAGATAATATTTGTACCTTAAGAAAAGTTTTAAAGAGTCAAAATAAAACCAAAGAATTATGAGATAAGTGGTAATTGAATAGTCCTTTAATTTTGGTTTTCTTCTGTCTCATATCAGGTGGTTCTTCTGACATGAGACAGACACCTTAAATTTTCCTCTAACAAGCATGCTTGGGTTTAGGGAAGGAAAGAGTCATGCTCTAACTCCAAAGCCAGCTTTAAATTTTAATTGAGTTAGGACTACAAAAAGACCATTTGCCTTATAAGTGTTTAGAGAACAGTAGAAACAAACATTTGGGAAGATTTATGAAATTGTTTTCCTGTTGGAAATGTGTTATACCATTAACCAAATTTATTCTTTGTCTTGGGACATTTTCTCTGAATGATTTGTCCATTTTCAGATGACTTATTTGTCCAGTGGTCTTCAGATTCTTTAGTTGGATGCTTTAATTCTCCTGAAAAGACAAAAACAAAACCTGCCCAACGCTAACTTTGGGAATTTTCCCTTTTATGGCAAGATATGTCTGATCAAGTAAGACATCTGCCAGTCTTATAAGTTAATTTAGATGGAATGGCCATGTGATTGATGAACTATCACATCTCCTAATCAAGAGGTCTCTCCAGTTTGAGTCTTTATCAGTCTTGATGGTATCCATATCTTTTCTTTTTTCTGTGGAAACAAAAGCAAATGTAACACATATCCTGGTTTTCACTCTAAGGTCAAAACATCTTTGAAGTATACAGACTGCTTTAATTCAGTAGTTTTTTCCATTATCCAATGTCTCTCCACAGCTGTTGTTCCTTTCTCATTAGCATTAAAAATGTAAAGATAATAAAACATTGTGCAATCTATCTATAGGGGTCTTTATTATTCCTTTCTGTTTATTAAGCATATCTTTTAAAGTGCAATTAGATCTTCCTGTAACCGCTTGTCCTGTAGGATTATGTGGTATACCTGCAATATGCTTTATAATGTAATATACAAAAAAACTGTTTCATTTCATTAGAAACATATGCTGGAGAATTGCCAGTCTTAATTTGTACAGATATCCCTATGATGCTCATAAAATCTAATAAATGTATAATTACAGAATCAGCCTTTTCAGAAGTCAAAGCAGTTGTGTGTTAAAATCCTGGGTAAGTATCTATGGTGTAGTACACATGCTTTGATTTTTCCAAACTCTGCAAAATGAAACACATCCATTTGCCAAATTTCATTTCTTTGAGTACATTTGAAAGACCACCAGCTGTTGTGTCCTGTTTTTGTACTACCTAAACAGTCTATGAATGTTCTTGATAATACCTTTTAATATTTCTCTCAGAAGCATTTTTTATTCTACAACTTTGTTTCTGAGATTGGAGGAATGTTAATCTGTGTTTTCTATTGCTGCAACAAATCATGTCCCCATAAATTCACTGCTATGTTAGCTAATATGTTTTTAATTTTCCTTTCTGTCCTTCTGGCCCTAAACTCTCTAACCCTCTTGCACTTTGTTTTACCTGAAATAAAGCTCCAATTACAAGAAGCTGAACATTTACTTCCTATAGAGGTCAATGTGGATGGCAATATTTTGGTGAAATTATCGTTACATCTGTAACTTTATTTACCAAAAATTCAGTTTTTATTCCCATTTATATGCATTTTTAGCTTTGGTCTTTAATCATTTATAGAAGGTTGCCAAAATACTTATTTTCTGGCTCTGCTGAACTTTTGTTTTATCTATGAAAGTTATTCTGTCTTTGGTCACATCCAGAGCAGTGCAAGTTTTAACAACAGGTATTAAGTCTTTTAATTGCTCTGTGGATGAGTTTCTCCAATGTTGATAGGAAGTGACTGAGCCAAATTTGATATTGGGGCCTATGGGAGGCCCATCAGAGCACTTTCCAGTGGCCAAGGGTTGTCTTGCCTGTCCCTTGTTGATCTGCATTCATTAGTCCAATGCTGGCCTTTGTCACACCTTCTGCATGCTCCAGAAGGCTGAAGTCTTCTATTTAGATTGTCTCTAGAAAAAAACATTGTTTCTAGGAACACCTTGACTACAATCGCTTCTCAAATGACCTTGTTTAACACAATAAAAACATCTGACATTTTGAATTTTCCTTAAAATTTCTAGAAATTACTTCTCCTATCAAAGGGACATCATAAGCATGAGATCCAATTTTAGCGATATTTCTAATCCATTCATCTATTGGTGCTGATCTTGCCTTTAAAGGCCTAATGACCCTTTTGCATTTTCAAATAACATTTTAAAAAGCCAAAGATTCAATTAATATTTGTCTATCTTATAGATATGATATCATTCTATTTACATCTGAAGTCAATCTTGGTAAAAATTCAGTGAAGACTTCTTTTGGGGACTTGTTAAATGTTAGTTAATGACTCAGTCCTCTTTCCTGATTCTTCAACAACAGAGCACAAAGGTGTTATCATTAAATCTAAACTGTCTTTGTAAATCAGTATACTATCCTGAACCAAGATGCTGATCTTGGGAAATTTCTGTATCTCTAGCCCTACCTTGTTGTTCTATGACAACCTTCTTCCTTCCAACACATTTTCTTACTGTAACTGAAGGCCAGCTTCCAGAATTGCTGTAGCTAAGTCTTTCCAGTCTTTTAGAATAATTCTGTTCTGAGTTGCCTATGAATTTAATATCTCCTTCACATAGGGTGAAAGTATACCATATGAACAACTTCTTTAAATCTCTTCAAATCTAAAACTTCTACAGGATTCCAGTCAACTTCTTCTTAGCCTTAGGGATGCCTAGCATCTGGTGTTCATTCTTGTATGGTAATTGGATAAACTAAAATTGGTTTTCTAATAACCTTGGGCCACTCCTCTTCAATTTCATAATGCAATGGTGTGGTAGGTTCTGCTCTAAATTCCTCTGTGTCTGAATATTTTTCTTACTTTCAGTAGTAGGTCTTTTTATGCTTGTATCTAATCAGTCAAATTTTTATCATTTTCACTAGTCTTTCTAATGCTTGTACCTTATCAGTAGTAAGTCTTTCTAAAACTTGTATCTTATCAATAGTAATTCTTTCTAAGTTTTGTATCTTATTAGTCAAATTTTCATATTTTATACATTTATCAAACAATTTTCAGGGTAAAATATGAATTACCAAACTGATAGTAATTAAAACCAGTATTTTATCAATCCCAGCTAAGTGATTTATCCCCTCATTTATTTTTCTTTTTTCCATTTGTAAGCACTAAACAGGATCCTAACTCCCTGCATTATGGTATTTCCAATTCTTAACATGGGAAAGAACTCCCCCCTCTTTTTTTTTTTTTAACCTAATTCTGCTTTTAAGAATTCTCAGATATCTCACCAGATCTGATGATTTTTCACTTTGTCTACACTGGTAACTATGGCAGTGGCAGAGCTGGGGGTGGGGATAGCCAGCTTTAGCAGCAGCACTGCTGTGGGGGGGTGCTCAGGAAGCAAGACCAGTGTGGTGTGTGCTGGAATTACAGTTGGTTACCGCCATGCTACACGGTTTGGGCTGAGGTCACTTGCAACTGCTTGCATGTAGCCAAGGGCTGAGCATGTGTGGCCAAGGCAGCAGTAGTAGAAGCCCTAGAGGGTGTCAAGCTGGCCAAGCTGGCCTAGATTGGCAACCCCTGGGAGAGAGTCCAGGAAAATCCCATCTGGCAGGAAGTGAGGGCACAGGTTGGTGGTGGGTGGCTAACCCAGAGGAATTTGGGGCTGAGGGTGGGTAGCAGCTGCAGGCTACGGTAGAAAGACTGAAATGAAAAAACCCAGCCTCATACCAAGGGCCTGTGGGGAGGGAGAGAAAGCCAGCCACAGCTGCAGTGGCAGTGGTAGAGATGTGGAAGGTTCCTTGCCTTGGTGTGGTTTAATAATGCTACATATTGGATGTCAGATATAACATTTACCTAAATTGTGCTAATATTAATAAAAACTTGGGGGTCAGAAATTGAGATAAAACCTGATAAATCCAAAGAACAGTGGAAGGGCAATCAGCTGAACCTACTCTCCATGTTTTCTAACTCAACTCACCCTGGAAGTCCCTCTCAGCCCCTCCTGCTCCCGTCCTGTATCCAACATCCTTATTTTACCAACAACTATATGGCTGATACTAGTCTCCCAATCACAGACTCCATCCTTGATTCAAGGTAGCTTTATTGGCACCATGGAGTGGCAGTGTGAACAATTCTCCCACAAAAAGGGGGGCATTTGAGTCTCTCTATTATTATAGTTGTATGTAAATATTTTTAAAATTCATTAAGAAGAAAGTCAAGTGTAGCTGAGTGTGGTGTTTCACTAGAGTAATCACGGTTCATGAGGGTGATCCCAGCTTTAGGGGAGAGGCAGGAAGATGGTGAGTGTGAGCCTCGCAAGGGCTAGAGAGAAACTCTACTGAAAGGGAGGCAGTGGAGGGGAGAAAGTAATGGAGGAAGGAAGAAAAGAAGGCCACTAGAGAAGGAATGAAAGAAAAAGGGAAGAGATTGGCTCAGACTTTAGAAACAGAAAGAAGGAACAATAAAGTAGATTATTTAATAGTGGAAAGTGTGCCACTGGGTGAGGGGGGGTGGGGAATTGGGATGTGCAGTGAATAAAATTCATTATATAAATGTATGAAACTGTCAAACAATAAAATGAAAAGAATTTAAAATAGATCACCTCTTAGCTCAAAGATCAGTAAGAAGATGAGGTCACAAAGAGGAAGAGTTCTAAAAATAGTGACTAATAAAGTACATTGCCTAGATTAGCATTTTATTTATCAAATCACAAATCATATGTAAAAAAAAGTTACAAGAAGTTTAGCACAAGCTAACATGCAGTTGATCTTTGCAAAATGTATATAGATTTACAGCAGCTAGTGCCTGGAAAGAGGTTGCTTTCCATTTTTATCATTCTTGATCCTGCTGGAGTCATGGAAGTTCAGCTCTAAGAATTCAAGTTAGAGAGAAGAGTTCATAACCAGCTACTTCAGTCCTGAGACTTTATTGTGTTCCCTATGCCCAAGGAGGAAACAAAATGTTATCCCTATGCCCAACAAAGAAATAAAATGTCATCCCTATGCCCAACCGAGGAAACAAAATACCATCTCTATGCCCAACAAGGAAACAAAATGCCATCCCTATGACCAATGAGGAGACAAAATGCCTTTCATGATAGAACTTGAATTTTATGTATAGTATAGAATTATTGGTGTATGTCAGCTTTTGGGTACAAAGTTCACAAAAGCATTAAAGCATTGTTGTGTCTCACCATCAACATCTAAATATGTTGATCATGCATCATTTTATTATTGGCTCCAATTCTGTGCTGATGGTGCCACCATAGTAATGGAAGAGACTAATTAATGTATTTGCACCTGAACCTACCTTAAATAATATCAGGGTGACAATAGAGAGCAAATTGAATTGACAGGCCCATCTTAATCATAATTACATAAAAGTACCATCCAGAATCAATTAATGGTAGATATCATACCGTTTTATGAAATTTTGAACTCAGAATAACATATCAAAGATAAAAACTATCATGCCACATGGAGGGGCTTTCTTGCTTATTCACTCTGAAAGTGAAAAGAAAGAATAGGTTATACAGAGAGGAACATTACTCATGGATCATCCAATACCATGGAGCCTGATAATGTCTGATTGTATGTGTTTGTATGTGATTGACAGTAACTTCATTCAGGCTTTTTTCCCCCCTTAGTGATTTAAAGATTCATGGTGGTGAATTTCTTCACATACATTGCTTATTTCCACACTGAGGAAAGCATGGTTACATAAGTGGTAACAAAAAAGAATCCATAATGAATTAATGGAAAACAAGCATGACTATTTTGAGTAATGCATCTCCTGTCTTCTGTAACAAGCAGAGACTCCACTTAAACTAAAGAACATTGGGGGGCTAGGGAGAGAACTCAGTGGTTAGGAGTGATTGCTGTGCAAGCATCGGAAACTAGGATCCATGTAAAGAGCATATCTGTGTGCACCTGTGACTCCAGTGCTATAGACAACAGGGACGGGAGGATTTGGGGGGCTTGATGGCCACCAGCCTAGACACTAGCCTTGATGGCCACTAGCTCCAGATTTAGTGAGAGTCATTGTCTCAATGAAATAAAGTGGAGAGTGATAGCAGAACACCTGTATCCTCCCCTAGCTGCCTCCATGCATGTGAAGAAATGGGCACACACATCAGCACTTGTGCGTGCACATACAGCACATTCACAAATGGAAAATAGTGATAAAGATAGTACTTATAAGTAATATAAAATATTATTTTAATTTATTTTAAGTTACATTGTGTGTGTGTGTGTGTGTGTGTGTGTGTGTGTGTGTGTGTGATGTGTGCTGTATTGGTATATCACAATGCAAATGTAGAGCTCAGAGAACAACTAGAAGAGTTTATTCTCTCCTTCCACCATTTGAGTCCTGAGGATAGAACTCAGGTCTCCAGACTCAATAGCAGGTGTCTTCAGCTGCTGAGCCATTTTGCTGGCTCCTGACATTTTTAAAAAAATATTATTCAAATATAGGAGTTTGGGAAATAGTTCTATGTTAGCTTGCTTGCTTAGCATTTGTACAGTATGGAATATACATGTGTAACACGTATTTGCACAGGTATATTTGTGTCTACGCATATGTATATACTGTTCTACAAATATTCATATTGATGTATAATAAATACATACATAGTGCTGCATGTTGTATCATAATATGTGCATATGTATGTATATCTTTATGCCTGAATACATTCATACATATAATAAACTTGCCACAAACTTCAAAGAGAAAGCATTAAAAATTCCAAAGAAAAAAACTTTGATGTTTGTTATATCCACTTGTATGTAACTCAGCCATCTTAAAACATAAACTCTATTTGAATAAATCCGATCTCTCATTAGTAGGTTCAGATGACCTTTCTCCATATCTACATTTTGGTATTCATTTATTTATTTTTCTAATGACTAATTCTTTACTATTCACTCTGATTTCAGGGTGACTTATTTCTGCCCATGCTCTGAATAGTCAACTCTATTATCTCTAACTTGACTCTAATCTTGCACATCCTATATTTCACATGTATTGCACAGGTGAGGAGTTGTGAATTCCTGGTCTGAGGAATTAGCTACTGAGGGCTTTCTGTCTCACTCTCTTATGCAGTGTAATTGAAAGTTTGGGAGGAAAAGACTAATTTATGTATTTTTGCTGTTGCAAGTGTGTTGTTGAGAAAATTCTGAGAAACTAAAGATTCTACTGAAGTCCAACAGGGTGAACCAATGAGCTGTTTTGTGATTACTCATAAGAGTAGGGAGGGGAGGCTAATTACAAGAGTATAGGTAGAGGGTTCTTATAGGATAAGAAAGAATTCAGAGGCAGCTGCATTGCTTAAAATCCTGCCCAAGTACCAGATACCATACATGAAATTTGAACCTAGACTCTTCTTGCATAACTGCAGGCAGTTGGACAAGTTGAAGAATCTCCTACAGAAACTGCGCTGTGTCCCATCCCCACCAGGTGTTCCCTGGCTCTATAACCATGTGGATGGGCCTGATGAGTTTGAAGTTTCAGCTTCCTAGATATATAAAGTGCATTTACTTCCTGAATCTCAGGACCCCCCTTCTTGCCTTCTGTAGAAAATATTTTACTTTTGGGGAAACTACAATACAACATTTTACTTGGTCTTTCTCTCACTCATTCTGTCAGTTTTCTGAACGTGTATTTTAGGAGTTGTCAAAGAACACTGGAGTTTTCCAATCGCTACATCTTTTCTTCATCTCTTTTCATGTCTTTAGACCCTAGAAACTATAGGTCATGTAGCACATTATGAGAAAACTTTTTTGAAAGTAGACGTGGGCTAAAGGAATTTGACACTTTCTTAATCTGTTTCAACTCAAAAGCCTAAAATTTACCAAAAGGAGATTAGTGTTTGGTTGCAAAGAAAATAAATCAGTTCCTCTTTAGAAAGTTATTATAGTGCTGTAGTTAAGGAACAATAGAAACCAGAGATGAAGATTGTTAGGAATTTGGGCAAGAAATTGGGGCTCCAGAGACAGTTTAGTGAGTAGGAATGAGCATGAGTCCCTTCCCCAGTATATCTGAAAATAGGGCTTGTCTGTGTGCTTGTAACTCCAGTGTAGGGAGGCAGAATCAGGGGAAATCCCTTTGACCAGCCAGCCTCGCCAAAATGATGAGCTTCTCCTTCAGTGAGAAACTTGCCTCAAGAAAACAAGAGTGATAGAGGAAAATACCCAACATCATTCTCAGTCTGGTTCCACAAGTATGGAGGCAAGCACTAGAACATTCATTTGAATGTATCACACACACATACACATGCATCTACATACTCACACACATACATACACTACATAATACACATCCATAATACTCCCACATGCCCATTATATACTTACCTGAAGGTTTCTGGTTAAGAGAGCAGATTAAAAACTTCTTCTGTGTGCCCCAGTAAAGAGGAGTCAGAATAACCAAAAGAGGGAAGCAACTTGAGACTTTCAAGTTTGAAAGGTAATGATAGGCTAGCTGAAAAGTACACAGCAGATGGGAGAGCCAGGGAAAAGTAGGCTGAGAAAAACACACTCCACCCCCACACATCCCCAGTGGATGAGAAGAAACAGAAGCCTCATCCAAAAGTTAAGCCAAGCAGCCTTAGTGAAAATAAACCACAGTCCTACCCATTGTACCAGCCCACAGTGCTTCCTCCAGGGACAGCACCTGGCTAATTCTCCCTAACCCAATGAGGGATTTGTCCTGGACCCCTTACTGTTGTTCTCTGTTTTCAATTGCTAATTGAAGTGATTGTTCAACACAATGCCATGCTTCCCTTTGTCCTTGTGATGTGTGTTGCTCTCCTCTCCAAAGCCAAATTCATGAGGTTTGTGGAGTGAGCCCCTCTGGGTGTCACCTGGCTGACACCCCTGAAGTTAACATTTTTCCTACTTAAAGTTTTGTTAGAGAGTGGTGACACTGGATGACATTGGTATTACTAAACTGTACACAGGTTAGATACAGGGTCCACAGATGTCTGCCAATAGAATTTCCTGTTCACCTGAACATTGATTAGACACTTGGGTAGGTGTTGTATCACACACATTAAAAAGAATATACCATATACAGAATGATGGAGTCATCATAGGTTAGGGCCTGAGTTGATAAACACCATGATGGTTCCTCTTGATTTTTCAATTATGTGTCTGAACTCTAATAAGAGCTAAGGCACTGGAACCACCTGTAACATACTTTCTTGACAAGGTTATTTTAAATAGGAAGAGCCACCCTAAATGGGCATGGCTCCTTCTTGAGGGAAGCAGATAAAAGAAGTCTGAAAGAAAACTTTTGGTTCATGTCTCTTTGCCTCCCAGTCTTGCTGGTGAATCCACCTACTCTGCTATGGACACTGCTGCCACAGCTTCATTGGACTTCCAGCGTAGACTAAAGACCAGAATCCTCCAGGCCTTCTGTACTAGGTTGGGACCAGTGCACATCTAGCCTCATGTCTGAGTAGCTACTGCGTTCTCAGCCTCTCCAGTATGAAGATACCCATTGTCCAACTACGCAGTGTGTATAATGTAAACTCATCTAATAAATCCTCATTTAATATATATTCATTTTACAAGTTCTGTGCCTTTAAAGAACACCGGCTAATACAGACGCTTTCTGGAAACAGACCTCAAGACCAAATTAAAAATAAAACAAAAGAAAAACAACACAAGAAGATTAGACTATTGATGCTGTGCATTTTAGACCCAAGGAGAACCAGCATTTCAAGAGCTTTTGACATTCACAGCAACATGTCACTGGAATAGTAGTTTCATGCATAGTCATTTGTGGATAATGTGAATTGCTGCTTTCTGTCATTGTACTAAACAATCCAATAGTTAAGACCTCATGAGGAAGATGAATTATCCTATATAATGTCCATGTTGGTTAGAGAGTCTATCATCAAAGATATTTAGTTCAGTCAGGGAGCTGGGATGAAAGTTCAGTTGATAAGGTGCTTTATTCACAAGCATGAGGATCTGAGTTCAATCCTAGAATTCACATGGAAAGTTAAGCATAGTAGCAATTACTTGTAATCCCAAGGGAAGAAGAGATCCTTGGAGCTTGCTGGCTAGCCAGTTTTGTGTGGAGCCAGACTGACCCAAGACTTTCTCAGACTCCCTGATGAAAGGACAAAGGGAACTTTAGTTCTGTGTTCTTGTCCAGGAGTAGACATGACAAGACCCGTCTGACCCTGGAGCCAGTGCTCAGAGGAGTCAAGGTTGCAGCTGCTGGGGACCTGACTCTTTCAGCTAGTCTGTAGTTGTCTGTCCTAAGGTAGCAGTGTCTGAGGTGTCCTGTGTGCTCTTTGCCAATATAATCTTACTCTGCTGACCTTGCCTCCCCAACTTAATAGTATATAAAATGCTGTTCTTCTTATTCAACTTTCTTGACATAAGACAAAATTTGTGCAAGACCTCTCACCCCCACTTTCTTACCTTCTCTCTATCCTATTCTCTTTATCTTCTTTCTGATTTCCTAGTCCTCTCTCAGGACTGAAGAAAACCTGCTGGTCCATGTCACAGCCTAAATTATTCAGCATGCTCAAGGCCAGTAAAGACCTGCTATGGGATGTTCTCCTTGATGTGAATGTGTTGCTCTGATTGGTTAATAAACAAAGTGCTGATTGGCCAGTAGCCAGGTAGGAAGTATAGGTGGGACAAAGAGAGAGGAGAATTCTGGGAACAGGAAGGCTGAGGGGAGATACTGCCAGCCGCCACCATGAGTAGCAACATGTAAGATACCAGTAAGCTACAAGCCATGTGGCAAGGTATAGATTTATAGAAATGATTTAATTTAGATGTAAGAACTAGATAGCCAGAAGCCTAAGCCATCAGGCCAAACAGTTTAAATAATATAAGCATCTGTGTGTTTATTTGGATCTGAGTGACTGTGGGCCTGGGCGGGACTGGAGATAACTTCAGCTACAAAGACCTTGTCTCAAAATCAAAATTAATGGAGCCTGAGAAATAACAGCCTAGATTGACCTCTGACTGCAATATGTTTGGATTTCAAATCTAACAGACTGCCCTCCCTAGTTACATACTGCTCTTAAATGATAAAAATAGACTATGGTTTCAAAGAATATTTAATATTTGTAAATCTTGATTTATCTTTTTTAAAAAAAAACCCTGAATTTTATGAATTTCTAACTTTGAATTCATAGAATCAAATGTTTAATAAAATTAATTTCCAATGTGGTAGACATAACCTGAAGGAAACATTTGAAAGTGTCCTCATAATTCAGTGAATATTCAAGTGTTTCTTTACTAACACAATTTTTTAATTTGTCAATTGTTCCTAACTCTTTGGAAGGATGACAATATCTTTTACAGTTTAGTGGTAGTGTATTTGTTAAAAAAAAACAAACTATCAATTTTTCATTATTCTTATCCACCTTATTAAAATAACTATAAGATAAAGAAAACTTGGAACATTAGCTCAATATTGGATATTTTCTAAAAAAAAAATTCAAAGCCGGGCGGTGGTGGCGCACGCCTTTAATCCCATCACTCGGGAGGCAGAGCCAGGCGGATCTTTGTGAGTTCGAGGCCAGCCTGGGCTACCAAGTGAGTTCCAGGAAAGGCGCAAAGCTACACAGAGAAACCCTGTCTCGAAAAACCAAAAAAAAAAAAAGTCATGATAATCCTCATCCACTTGACTTAATTACATAAGACCTGTTTTTCTAAACTTATGCCATGCCTGCCTTGAATAAAATTAGTGTCACAACTGAAAGTAAGTTTTGAAAGCATCTTTACAGCAAAAATTATATGATGTGCATCTTAAGATATGTTTATATACGTATCATTACAAAAAGACCTAGTTAGATGTATGTGTATCTATGCCATATGTGTGCAGGTGCCCACGGAGGCCTCAAGAGGATATCAAATCTTCTGGTGTTACAGGTGGATGTTAGATATGAGCTGCAGGAAAGGGGTGCTGTAATTGAACTCAGGGTTTTCTGGTCCTCTGCAAGAACAGTATATGCTCTCAACTGCTGAGTTAATATATGCACATGAGTGTGTGCACGCACACATACACACACACTCACAGAGAGAGAGAAAGAAAAAGAGACAGACAGACAGACAGACAGACAGACAGCAGGGGGCTATATATATATATCAATATGAATGTACATATATATATATATGTGTGTGTGTGTGTGTGTGTGTGTGTGTGTGTGTGTGTATACACATTTATGCAAGTATACATATGTGTGTGGGTAGGAAAAGGAGAAACATAGGCATAAGAGATCAAACGACTATTAATAAAACAGTAATGCAAATACCTTTACTGGCATGCTGGAATGTGTTTACTTGCCACTAAACAGAAAAGAAATCCCAGTTATCATATGTAGATTTCCTATTATGACAATATGCTTCCTGATGCTTTAGGGAATAGCTACAGCAAATGTCAGTTCTATGTTTTACAGAAGAAAACATAACATGATTATAAGTTATATTTAAAAGTACAGTTATGAGGCCAAGTTGAAATTCTTTTATTTTAACTGGGAAAAATGTGGAAAATATACATTTTGTTGTATATAGTGTATGTAAATATTACTTTTTTTAAAAAACAAATATTCACTCCATAGTAAAGGCTCTTCTTGAATTTGTAAAACAACTTTTTCAGCCTCCCAATTTCTAGGATCACACTGGATACCATCATGCCTCTTAGAAATTATTATTTTAATTAAAGACACTTGAGTTTTCTTAATTTGTTTGGCTTGTATACTCACTAAAATGGAGAGCTATATTAGATAATTAAACAGATGGTAGTACTCAGTAGTATGTCATACTATGGGAAACACATTTTTACTTTTAAAATATTTAAAACATTTTTTACTTCTATGTTGCACACTAATTGGCAAGTAGGGTCACTGAAATGTAGACAAACATTTCCCAAATGTTTTCAAAACATGAATCTCTTCCATTGTTAAATAAGAATTTGTTATCCCTTAAGTTGCTTTCTTGGAGCTGAAGAGATCCTCATCACTAACCAGTGCACAATGCTTTTCCAGACAACTGGGTTCAGCTTTTAGCATCCACAGAAGGAAACTCATGATTGCCTGTTACTCCTCTCTAGCATCTGTGAACACCAGCAAACAAACACTCATACACCCAGTAACAAAATTAAATCTTTAAAGAACAATGAAATATAAAGTGACTGTCTTGACAGAATTCTCTGTGACTCCAGGAAAATACAGATGACTTTATCTATTCATTTTTTTCTTTTTGAAAACAAGCTTCAAGAGATTCTTTGCACTTCAAAAACAGATTTCCACCCCACCATTGCTTATCACCATTTCCTTTCCTGTGATGTTAACACTGAATTGAACTCCACCTCAGGCCCATGGGATTCATCACAGCACACTGTGATAACGAGATAGGACTGATGCAGTTTTCCTCCATAATCAGAGGAGGGTTGAACCATGGCAGGCTAGGCTCCCAAAACACAAGCTAACAGAATGAAGCTGCAGCAGGAAGCTCGGATCACTTAATTCATCAGCACCATGTCTGTTTAATGTGCTTAAGTGTCCCTGTTAAATAACAGTTTATCTCTGGTTGCTCCTCATGATCTTGCATGATTAAGAAGCATTTAGATAATATCTGTAATAAAATTAAGCTCACTGAACTATGAAAACTGCTGAGTTATGAGAACCAAATGAGACAAAAGTTTCCAACTGTCACATTAAGTAGAGTAAGTTAAAGGAAATGAAAATGGTGCTTCACCAGAGATGCCTTGGATATGTTCTATTGTTATTTCCCTCTCTGGGATTCATCTCTGAGGACAGGCTGACAATTGTTTCTGAGCTATTATTGATAGGTATATTTGGACTAGAGTAGTGAAAACCAGTCAACAACAGTACTGCCAGCAAAAACAAAACTCAAATACAAGGCATAGTCCTTTTTGTCTATGTATCTCATTAAAAAAAATCAATCCCCAAGCTAACTAGAAAATCAACCAGCTTTTGATGTTTTTTGTCTCTTAGCTTCAAAATAATGTGTAATTTTTAGACCATGTGTGAATTCACATTGTTGAATTTGAAGTGTGTGATATTTCTTTAAATATTTTAAGTGGGGCTGGGTGGTCCTCGGCGTTTGAGAACTCTTAACTGTTCTTGCTGTGGACCCAAGCTCGGTTCCCACCACCCATGTTGTGTGGTTCACAGCTGCTTGTAATTTCAGCTCCAAAGAGGTTGATGCTCCTCTTGTCCTACATGAGCACCTATACTGATGTGTACGTACACTCGTACCCTCTTCTCTCACACAATACACATAACCAAAAATAAAATTAATCTTTAAAAGTCTGTGTTGTAGCCTCTCTTCCATAAAGGTAGGTGTTAATTTTACAGACTACCTTCATGAGGTGATGAACCCATTTAGCTGCCACATTCATAAAATTTGGACTGATGACTTTTCCAGAAGGGCCATAGTTACCAGCCAGTGTCTTGTTCTTCAGATGTGCAGAGAAAAGCACTATTTAATATAATAATGACAACAATAGCAATGCAAGATATAAAGAGATCCCAACAAAATCTTTCTTGATTCAATAATATCACATTGTCATAGAAGGTGGAGCGATGGAAGACTGCAATTCTGGAAAAACATATCTCATAGTACATGAGGGGATTCAGGTCAAAGCTGATTATATGTTCATGTTCTTGTTACAAGGGACATATGGAAAACACATATGACATCAAGGAAAAAACATAACCTCATGTTCTAGGTGTTGTATATGTCAAATGCACTGTGTATGAATCGCTTTTAAAGTGATGTATGTGTGTACATGTCTGTGCACTTTCATGGGGGATTGCCTATGTATGCATGGTGGAGCCAGAGGTTTGTCATTTGAGTTGTTCCTCAGGATGCTACTTAACCTGTACTTTGAGGGATTTGCTCTTAGTCTCATTTGGAGCTTATCAAATAAGCAAGGCTGACTAGCCAGTTAGCCCAGATATCTACCTGTCTATTCTCTCTGGTGATGTGATTGGAAATTGATATTACCCAACTATGCTCTGTTTAAATGTGGATTATGTAGATCAATATCTGATCTGCATTTTACTGACTGAGTCTTCACTTGAGCCTGTTAAATCAAATTTTAAAGTGTCTTCATGTAAATCATTCATATAGTCTTTCTGTGCTTGTTTACTTATTTATGAAAGATAAATAGTGAAATAATGCTGCTCCATGAAATTATTGGGAAGAATAGGTGAACTAAAATCTAAACAAATTGTTGACATTCCCTGAGCAGGGATGTAATAATCAAGAGATATTGTTTTCTTTATCCCTACCCGTTTTTCTTTTGTTCCATTCCTGTAAACTTTTTCAATGTCATTTAAATGCAATTAAATTATTGTCTGCAGATAATGTCAGTGAAAGCCAAACATTCTATAAGTTATGTATACATAAGCACATCTGCTTGCTGTATGTAGGTATATCCACATCTGTGAGCATGAATATAGGCCAGAGGTTAAAGTTGGATTACTTCTTCTCTTGTGCTCCATCTTGTTTTTGAGACGGGGTCTCCCACTGAAGCTTGAACTCACTAATTTGACTAAGCTGTATGGACAGATAGCCCCAGAGATCTTAGTGTCTCCATCTCTCTGACATTGGGATTATAGGCATGAACTTCCACTCCCACATTTTTATGTGGATGCTAGGACACCATCCTCAGTGTCTCATGTTTGCACAGCAAGCACCATACAGAGGGAGCCATCAGCTTGACCTTTAAGATAAGGCTTTATGGTGGTTTTAGCTTAGTTCTTGGTTATGCATTAAGTCATTGTCTATGCATATATAATATTTCATATGTTTGTACATACCTAAATATGAAATATAAAATGTATATTAAGCAAAATAGTGATTTATCTGTTCATCGACTATTTCTCTTCCACCTGTTTATGACAATAGTACCTATACAAGGGATGTTACCACGAAGTGCACAACAAGCAATTAACAAACTGAGAGTAAGTAGGTCACTTCTCTATTCAATTTGGCTACAAAATGTGGGCAAATACATGATTTATCCAATTATTTTCAGCAAACTTCTCTATACTTTTGATACCTTGTATAAAACCCTGACCTGGGATTTTGGAAGACAAGAAAGTGGAAGAAAATGTGTAAGAAACTGTTATTTCTACAACCTTCTTATAATTTAATATTCAAAACTATGCTTGCTGTGAAATGGTATGAAAATGTCTTTTGAGTTACAGACCAACTATATATTTTCATCAAATACTTTCTTTAAGTGAAATTTTAGGTTTATACATTTAAGCTGTATTTTATCCTCTTCAACTATTTATGAACCACAGGACATTTTTTTGTTGCTTTTTTCATTTAAAAAGAGAATGGAAAGTCTAGCAGCCTTCAAAGAATGCTCAGCTGGGCAGAGGCAGCCAGACAGTTTCCAGGAGATAAGGGCTCCAGGTCGTTCATGCTGTCAGTCCGAGGGCTCTGACAGTCCCCAGCCGAATGGTTTCACGAAGAATTTTACTAAGGCTTCTGGTACTTGTTAAAGAACATTTTAAAAGAACCAAGTTACCAAAAAAGAAGCATTAAAGTCATAGAGCACACAAAAGAATATGGTCATTCCACAAGCATGGATTCCAGAAATTACTAAGTAGATCAGTTCTGTGTTTATGCCATTGTTACTGTGTGTATGCGTGTGTGTGTGTGTGTGTGTGTGTGTGTGTGTGTGTGTGTTTGTGCATCTGCGTACATGAGTGTATGTATGTATGTGTGCTTACGTGTATATGTTTGTATGTGTGTCTGTGTGTTCAGTCCTAGATTAATCCTTCATGTATGGACTGCAAGACATATAGGGTTGCACAGAACATAAAAATCTAGACCAAAGTTTCTCAACCTGTGGATCATGACCCCCAAAGTAGTAGCATATCAGATATTTACATTATAATTCATAACAGTAACAAGACTAGAGCTACAAATAGCAATGAAATAGTTTTATGGCTGGAGTCACCATATCATTTTATGAGGAACTGTACTAAAGGGTCACAGTATTAGGAAGGCTGAGAAGACCTGATATAGACAGATAGAAATTAGTTTAAAACCAGGCTACAACAATACCCAAATTCTTTTGGGTGGGATTGATTAATATTTTTATACATCTGTTGTAGTTATGTGCATATGAATACAGGTGCTTGAAGAAGCCAGAGACATTAGATGCCCCCAGGAGTTGGAGTCACAGGCAGTTATGAGCAGCCAGATGACAAGGATGCTGGGAACTGGACTCAGGTCCTCTTCAAGAAGGGTACAAGTTCTTAACCACTGAGCATCTTATCAGCCAAATGGCATTGTTATGTAAGCCTCCATTTCGCCTGCATTCTTGCCCAGAAAACTGCATTTAAAATAAATGAAGATGCTGTCAGTATGCACTTAGCTTCTTTTATCACTAGTTTGCCTATATTTTTGCTTATTTATTTTTTGATTAAGAAACACAGTTAATAAAGCAAAATGAACTCATTTACACCTTGGTCAAACTGGGAGAAAGAAAAGACTAATTCCCTCCTCAATTTACCTGTGATTATAACAGAAAGTAAGAACAAATGAATGAGAAGACCGGAGCCTGACCAGGGGGCGAAAGTCTTTCGTTTGCTGGCATGTGTATGTGGAGAAGATGAAGCCATGCAAACTTGCCTTCCTCCTTTAGCTATCAGTGATTTTCAGTTTCAAATCCACTATGTTAACAGGAGGTAAGGCCCAAAGTCAAAGAAAAATGCAGAGTGATTCTGTACCCTTCAGAGAATTTCTCAGGGAATCAAGAGCTCCAAGTTTGGAAATCTGCCACCCAGTCCCCATAAAATCCTTGAGCTATTTTTGCCTTTAAAACTGGGGTGATTTGAACCTAAATAAAACTATCCCTTCCACCTATCAGGGTCTGTCGGGCTTGTTTCTGTGGAGGTGGTGGGTAATAAGGGCTACAAGATTCTAGTGCCTAACTCCTTTAGGTTGATGAAAATTGTTTTTGTTGTTTGTTTGTTTGGTTGGTTTTTTTTTTGGTTTTTTGAGACGGGGTTTCTCTGTGTAGTTTTTGTGCTTGTCCTGGATCTCACTCTGTAAATCAGACTGGCCTCGAACTCACAGAGATCTGCCTGGCTCTGCCTTCCGAGTGCTGGGATTAAAGGTGTGCACCAACACCACCCAGCTTGAAAATTGGTTCTTAAAGACAGCCCACTTTGAACTAGAGAAGAATCTCAGGGTTTTGTAGGATCAGAGATTGCCATCCATTCTGGGCCTGGTTTAGTTCTTGGGTTTGACAGAGTTATTTGATTCTAAATCTGTTTAATCACCACAAAGGTAATGGAGACCCTTTGTATCTTTTCTTTAGAGTCCTACTTCTGGCTCTAGACTCTAGATTTCCTCTTAAACACACTCAACTCATTCTGATGTGAAGAAAAGAAAGGGGGCAATAGTGACTAGAGCAGGGGGTACAAGTGTGTTTCTTTAGAATAGTCCTGGTCTTATTGTCAGTGGTGAGGTGACAGACAGCTCCTAGCTGTCATGCTCAGCAGCCGCATGACTTCTCTTAGACATTAGGGACCTAGATCAGGCAATCTAGAGTTCATGGCTTTGATATAGAAAAGAATTTCAAGGTTGGCTGTTTGTGAAGCAGAGCTGGGGTTTAAAAGAAATATTTTATAATGAATTCTTCATAGGTGCTTGCCCTGAGATTTCTACCAGTGTCCAGAACAGATACTACAAGCACCTGAGATACTAATCTGAGGGATATCAAGTGAATCTAAGTACACCAAGCTTTTCAGTCCATTCAATTTATTCTTCTAAATCAATTCTATGTACACATCTTCTTTTCTGTTCTTATT